>VYXB01001649.1:0-41135 GCA_013397135.1 Pachyramphus minor
TTTTTTTTACAGACTACAAGGAAGGTTCAGTACCAATGAACACATGCCATTTTTCCAAGCAGGATTTTGATAAATTACTTCTGCTAAGAACGTTGCAGTTACTTTCCAGAAATCAGCTCTTCTGCATTTTGCCTCCCTAAGGAATAAGCTGCAGCAAAGGGAAAACACCTATCACTGTGCATGTAGGATTGTCCTTCATTTTCCAGCTATCAGAGGCTTGAATGTTACAGCTTATAAGCCTATAAATTTCAGTTTATAGAACTGGCCCATTTAGTATGTCTTGCAGGTCAAAAATTAATAGATTTCTCGATGATCAAAGCTGTTATTAGCCTGCAGTTCTCTCTGAATAATAGGTCACACTCACAGGGATGTTCACTTTCCCAGTGTCAGCTGAACAAGGATCTCAGCAAAGTGATCTAAACGGTGTCAAGCAAGAAGTAATTGATTTGTGATCTTGTTTTCCACCAGCACAGTTTGCTAGCTAGATTCTACAGGCTCTATAAAGTGCAAAGGTATAAATTTGCCATTTTTATGACACTGAAACCATTAATACACATATTTGCATATTGTTAGGCACCTCAGTAATAAAGTGGCTTCATAGATCAGCAAATATTGGAGCCAGGTGGTTTTCCTGTGATCACCTAATACATCATCCAGTGAGTCCTGTACCTGTGTGAGCACATTACACTCAGCATCCATCTCATTTAGTCAGCCAGGTTTTAACACAACCAAATACTCTCCTGTTAAGTGACTCAGTAAGTACAGATTAATTTTAACCTGTGAGGAGATGAGCACCAAAGCTGAAGCAGTCATGGTATTAGACAGGAGCTGTTTCTTGACAGCGTTGCTGGTGTTGTGGAAGGACAGAGTTTTGTTCTAAATACAACAATCAACCCACCCTGCAGGAGCCTGAAGGACTTCGAAATTAAGACCAAAAGCTGCAAAGGGCAATTACTCAGAAAGCACAGGAAGCAGTTTGAAACCATGGTTTGAATGTGAGAGGCAATGGCATCACTTTTTAAACAGTGGAGTCCCAGCAATCCCCTCCCCCAGAGCCTGCTCAGGTTCACCTCAATACACATTCCAAAACTTCTTGGTACTGTTTTTCCCAGATGGATACAGAAGATACACTTCCTGGGAACCACTCTGCTGCAGTTTAAGACTGTTACTTGGCTTTCCACACTACACCCTTGAGCCCAGGAGGAAAAATCTGACTCTATTGCAATGTGCACAAGATTCTCTCTCCTCTTCAGCAAAGCAATGAATCAGGCACCTGACTTTGGGGATGAGAACACACCCATCCTTTTTTAGAGGATGTTTTAAGTACCAATGATTTAAGTGGAATATACACAGTACTGAAAACTAAAAGTGCCTTCCCCAGGCCAAATCAGAACCTCTGTTGGAAGAAGTATGTTCCTTTCTCATTGTGCCCTCATTATCTGTGGAGAGCAAAGTTAAGCTGCACATCCATGTGGAAGAACAAAACCAGAGAGAACAACTTAGAAAAACCTATCTTTATGGCACCGCAAATAGCCCAAAGGTAGAGAATACACAAATCAGCAACAACAGGAGTGATTATACAAATTATGTGCAGTTTAAAACTATATTAACACTCAATATTTCTGAATCACATAAAGGTCAGACATTCCTGTAAATGAGGTATTATTCAGGAATAGTAAATTAGCCCTTCTGCCCCAGGGAAGAACAACTGCACACCCTGTGGCAGGACCTCAGTACCCAGTTGTCACTGCAACACTCTGTGACCAACTGTCTTGAAGAAGATGGGCAGCCATGGCCCAAGGAATTGGTTTTGGTTTTTTTAAGGTTTTATCTGATTTATCCAAACTTTTCCGTTAGCTGCTTCCACGTACATTTTATTTCAAAAATTGCTTTTCGAATTATTTTGTTTTGCTTTGCATAACATGTTCTTTATTTCCTTTGACAAATGGAAGTATTGTACTTATGTACCAGAATCCTCTAAAAAAAGGTAAAGAGGTTGGGTATCACGTCCCTCAAAAAGTTGCTATTAATGTGAGTTATATTTTAAAATGCTAATTGTATCTGGTTCAGCACTTCACTTCTTTTTTAAGAAGCTGAGGCCTCCACACAGTGATCCCATTAATGACATCACACAGGTAGTGCTGTCTAAAAATCAGACACAAACCAGCAATTTGCTGTTGAATAAGTTATGTCAAGATTGTCTTGCTACAATAGTTCCAAGTGATTACTCAAGCTTTCCAAACTATCTAAATCTTTTATAAAGAGCAGTGGAAGAGCAGAATGGAGAATTTGTCCAAAACAGACAATCTTAATTTCTCTTCAATGACGTTCCAGATAGTGACAATAATATTTTACCACTTATTTTCAAATTCTTCTCAAAAACAAACAAACAAAAGTCAAATCCCTATGAAATGCTGAGGTTCATCCTGCCTCAAACGTTCAAGTTCCTAAAATTATGAAAGAAAGTTATTCCCACTTATTTCCAGCAGTTGACCACCACATGTTTTACTGAAATAGGAGGTGAGACCACCAGTGCTGGGAGTTCACCTGCCTGGAAAGCCAGGATTCCAAAGGTTTTTAATGAATAAAGAGGATACACAAAGTCATTTCTCACAGTAAAGCTTGAGCTGGCAATCCATTTAAAAACTTCCATTAATCTAAAAGTATTTTCCATCAAGCAAGTTCTAAGTTTGCAGTTTTTGAATCAAGACTCTCATTAACATTTTGGTTTATTCTCTGAATTCCTCACTGCTGAAGTGATGGAATTCTTTCAGAAACTCAGTTTCACTAAAAATTCAGCTTTTAATTTACATTCTTGTGCAGCAGCTTACATTTCTGTTTGCAGTCTTCCCGATAAATCTGTCACTAAAATATCACCCAAACAGCTTAAAATGTAGAAGTTAACAGAAAAAACTGAATCTAGAACTGCTACTTTTAGAATACAATTGAAGGCAAAGTCATGATATGAAAAAAAGAGGTTTACTTACAATTTAATACTCAGAGTTGGTAATCCAAGAGTAGCTTTGTGATAAATCCTGCACATTTCTTAGAAGATTTAGAGAGTTTTCCATATATATACACACTTTTCTCCTACTAATTATATAGTTTCTTGCATTTCTTAATGTTAATCTCTTGGCAATTTTTATAATGCTCAAGGTGACATCTGGCAGTTGAGTCCCCACAGAAACAACTGCCCTCATTCTTACCGAAACTAATTTATTCTTTTTTCCCCCCACAATATATGTGGTCCAAAGAACATGGTAAGTTATCAAATTCACAGTTTCAGGACTATTTAATTTCTTTATTGTTCAAAGAAGTGCTGGCTACTTTCTTTTCCCACTGTTGCCTTTAAGCATTTAATGGAAAGGTAAAATGCCTATTTAGTGCTTCTGATAACAAAGCAAAGTAAAAGGAAGCAAACTGACACTAACAATATAATAAAAGATCTAAATTTAGTCTCCTTAATCACTCAAGGAGATTAAAACATTCCTATATTGCAGGTGAACAGGCCATTGAGGTAATAAGAAAGACAGTTCTCTAATCAGCAGCTTTTTCTCACAGCTTCTGAAGCCTCAGATGAAACCCCTGGAGAACTGTGCTGGGGACTGTAAACCAAATCCACCCTTCTAGAGAGGGGGACAAAAGGGCAGGGGGTGCTGAAAAGAGGGAAGCAGGAAACAAGACCCAGTCGTAGGGAATTCCTAAATACCAAGATTCTAAAAACAACTTCAGAAAGGACAGACAGGATGAAGCATTGATTTGTCCCCTCATTGGAGGCAATGTGATAATGGCCTCAGCACTCTGGGTGGGTTTCAAAGTTCCTCGTCTTATTTTGGGATGTGACCTCCCCGTGAAGATGAACAGTGAGACACCTTTCACAGCTCTCACACCCCACTGTGTGTCACCATCAGCCTCCCGGGTCCTTATTCCCCAGCAACATCCAGAACTCCAACTGAGCAGAACAGTGATGCTTTCCAAAGTACCTGTGTCATAAAAGGCAATTCTAATTATTTAATTTAGTAGTTGCAAGACACTGAGGCACAAATTTACTTTCCTCCCCACCACCAAAGACACTAAAGCTCATCTGCAGTGACAGCCTGCCATGTCAGTGGACTTCACACCCACAGATCTGTGGCACAGTCAGCAGTCACAATTCAGTCACCTCCAGCACCCCCAGTCATCCACAGCTAGATAAATTTTCCAGAGAACAGTCTCTTCATCCTACTCATCTTTTGCACTTTTTTGTTGGGAAATGTTTACTTGGAAATATCATATGCTGCTTCAGGTCACTTCTTATGCTGTGCAGTTTCAGACTGTGCTCTACAAGGCACCTCACCTGCTACAGTGAGGGAAAGTGATGGCTTTGGTTCTTTCATCTTCATGAGAACTGTGAAGGAACCTCCCTCAGCCTTATTCCCAATCCAGAAAAAGAAACAACAACAAAAATCAGTAAATCAACAACAAAAAACCCCCATTGTTTTCAAAATGAATTTGAGAATGAGGCGCAAAGTTAAGCAAATACTTTTATCCCTCTTTAACCCTGCCTTCCACAATTAAAATCCTGTGCCTGTATTTGGTACCAGATGTAACATGCAAGGCTGCCTTGGGAAACTTTCCCAAACACATTCTTAGAGCACCAGTATAACTAAGAAGTATCTGACCTCCTAACAGCCAGAAAGTGTAAGAACTGAGCATGGAAATAAGAAAACTTAAGGAGTAAACCTTCAGAGAACCGCAAAGGTAGTTTAGCTCTTTCCTGAGTCTCACAAGAGGAGTTCAAACCCACAATTTTCTAGTACATCTTTCCAGGACAGGACAAAGGTAGAACAAAGGGATTGACACAGACATTTACATTACAAAATATCAATTTCCCAGAGGATGCAAGTGCTTCAATTCATCTGTTTTGCTTTCTCATGAAGATAACAGATTTTTAGGATTTTAAACACTGTCAATGCAGTCCTGTATTGCTGTGTTGGAGGGGTGGGTTTGGTTCCTGGCTCAAGTCACCATTCTTAAAACAGAGCAAACTCCTGATTCATACCTTGAAGTGATGATTTCTTCTCCCAGAAAATAGAAAACCTGCTCCAACCACAGTTATCCTAATCAAATTAAAATAGTCTGAGAATAGCTGGGGACATCTCCCTGGAGGCTCCATTAAACTTTGTTCCTTCTCCAGCACAGCTGTAATCGGTTCCTAATTTGATGAAGGACAGGTCTGGGATGGAAGCACCTAAAATAGTGTTTTTAAGACCATTCCACTTAGTCTGTGTGGCTTCCCAATCTCATCTTTCCCCCAGTGTGTGTAATCTTGCAGAGATCTTTCCATTAAACTTGTGTGGTTTAAGTATTTGTCAGCTCCAGCTGCTCCCTCTCCACCCAATAACACCAACTCCAACACTGCAATCAGTAACTAATTGCAAATCTAAACAAAGATTGTGCCTCCAGATGAGGAACAAGGTGAGGAACAGACGAACTCTTCGAGATGCCATTTTCATGCAAATGCCCCATTCAACAAAGAACAGGAAAAAAAATAAACACACGAAAACAAACATCACAATTTGTTTAGTGAAACGTTTCTGTCAGTTCTACAGAAAGTATCGAGGGGCTTGGAGTTTTAGCTTGGAGGATATGAAAAATATCAGACTCCACCTCAGTTCTTGGGAGATTTAGGAGGATCCCAATGTCACCTACAGAGTTTTCACTTCTCCTTCAGTTTAAGTGAAATCAGAATATGTCTATTAAGTGTTACACAGAAAGCAAAGAGCTTCCTTAAACCTAAACTGAAGGAAAAAAGTCACTGTGTTTGGAAATCAGACTCTGCTGCTCTTTTACTAGAAAATTAATTTTGAAGGTGGGGGAGTCTGTTTGGCCTTCAGAGGCTTCCTGGCACTGAATGCAGAAAATGTTACATTTCACATGACCCCAAATGACCCTCAAGCTCTACCTCAACACATCAGCCCTCAGGAAGGAACTGGGCTTTTATTATCAGCAATTCTAAACACATTCCCTAGATTTACATAGTCTTTCATCAGAAAAACTCATGATGCTTTTCGAACTTTAATTAAGCTTTAGCTGAACCTAATGGAGATGTGCATGTTAAATTTTTATTGTTGCTGTTTATAAATGGCTAATCCTAGAATAGGAGAATTTTTACTACTTGCTTTGTGTGATACAACCACTTCTTGCCAAATTGTGCTAAGAAAGCCACTTCCAGAGTCAGGGGACCCTTAGCTGAACTAATATAAGTACAGCTAAAAACAAAGAGATTTTAACTTCTTCCTAAGTCAAAGATATAAGAGGAAAATTACCATGAAGAGGGAGAAAGCAAAATATTAGTCAGATACACAACTGCATTCCTAAATTAAAATGGATTTTGGGATACTGAACACTAAAGCTTTGGCTTCTGCCATCATCTCCAGAACAGCATCCAGTGCCACCAAGGGAAAGCCATGAAGCTCTAGAAATGCCAAACATCACAAGTGAAACACTGCAATGAGGACCAAATAATTGGAGCATTGTCAAAGTTGAAATAAAACCAGCTCCAGTGAGACCCAGGTTTCATCCCCAGTCACTAAAGTCACAGCAGCAGANCTGTGAAAATTTAAATAAAACCTGATATCCAGCTGCAGTGAGACCTGGGTTTCATCCCGAGTCACTAAAGTCACAGCAGCAGATTTCTTTGGTTTCAAGGGAGCACAAATCTTTAGATTTTAAGGAAGAAGCATCAAGAACACTGAAGTACCTTGGGAGCTTCATGACAATTCCTTGCATTAGTTTCCTCTCCTGTTGACACCTTTGAGAAAAGCAGATTGTTTCCACTGTTTATTCCCTATTTTATCTATATTCCCTATTTTATCTATATTCCCCCACCAGCCACCTTCTCTTCAACTGAGAGCCTTGACTTCACTAAAACACAATTACTTTGCCAGGTGAAAGCAGTGACATTTCATCAACCTGCCTCCAAATCCTCTTTAAAGTCTCTATAAATAATAAAATGTCTTCATAAGAAAGACTGTTCAGATGATTTTATATAATTTATTACACATGAAACTTGAAGCTTTTGACACTTGAAGCTGTCAAACACTTTTTTTGACACTTGAAGCACCTCATACTAGAAGCCTTTGGAATTACTTGGCTAAAAGGTACTGTGTAGTAAGTGTGTGTTTATGTGTTTTGATTGCTTGTTTTTGTGAGGAGAACAGTTAAGATACTGATTTATACCAGCTTCAGTGTGGGACAGTTTCTATTAGCAGAGAGCTGGTGTTACCTCCCTGGCTTAACATTCACATAAGGGTTGCCCAAATGTCCATTTGTTTGCAAGTGTTCTTGGTCCCACTGCTGACTAAATGAACAGTGGTCACACAAGATATCCTACAACAGACTGAGGATAAATGGCTTCTACCACCTGCAGCAGGAACCAGAAGTCCCCACTCCCCTACTCCCAAGTGGGAGAACACATAGAATTAATTTTCAAAGTTCAAACTAAAAGAGGAGTGGGAAGAAAATATTAGTGAATTTTCAAAGCCCTGTAGACAATATGCAATTTCTTGAGATGCCAGGGAAACAGATTTCACACCTGGAAAGCCATCATTTTCTTCAGACAACAATTCTTTAGCCCAAGGAGTGGGGTCAGTAATTGAAAAAGCCCAAAGCTTTTGTTTACAGGCACATTTCATTTCCAGGATTCCTTAAGTCAGCATGACAGAATTACACACTCATCAAGGAGGGCACTTTGGGCTTAGAAGAAGACAAATATTTCTGGCAATTACTAAAGCTGATGCAAGACTGAAGTAGCAACAAGGATGTGCACATATTGGCACCATCACATAAAACATGTAATTAATTCAATTCTGCACCTCTTTGAATTGGTAGCATGTTCCAATCTCAGTATTGATTTAATAACCTCTTAGTTTCTTCATTAGAACCTTCAGATGAAGGAATAGCATATGAAAAAGCCCCTTTCCTTAAGCAAACAGATTTAGGAGCAACATGTTTAACAATTATGAAGCTGGTAATAAAAATCTACTTTAGTTACTTAAGTAAATGTTCATTTTACAAAAGCAAGCTTTAAGAAAATAAACAGGATGTTGTCATTTGCATATGTGGAATTCCAATGAAGACATATTCTGGAAGAACTGAGCAATTGGTGTGAAATACTAGGAAATGCTCTATATTTTTATTTTTGCTTCACTAGGAGGTGTCAACAGTCAAACTTGTGTATCCAGCTCCCAAGGGAAACCATCTTTGGTGGTCCCTGACTTTCCTGAGCCTTGTCCAGCCACCTCAAGGGGTGACATTTCTTTTATCTGGGATTTAGACTTCAATTATGCAGCTTCACTGAACAGCTCACTCAGGTTTTTCTGTCTGATCCCCTTCCAGCAGCATCACCCAAACCCTCTGCAGTGCCCAGGACCACACTGGACCAGAATTGATTTCAGCCACACAGTTGAGTTTTTTCTGGGTTTTTGTGGTTTATTTGGTTTGTTTAGCTGAAAGCTTCCCTGCTAAGAACCACCCACACTGCACACACCCCAAGGGAACAGCTCTAGCAGCTTCTTTATACACAAGTTATAGACATTGAGTCCCAAGACACCACACAATAGTTCATGTCACACTTGTATTTGGCCTTTTGTCCAAACTGACCCATCAATTAGGAAGATTAAGGATCCTGCAAAGTAATCATTGGGGCCAAATTCATCTGTCAACAGAGAGAAAGGTATTAATTCAGTTTAGATTTCTTGGCTCTATTACATAATGAAATTTTTTTGGGGGGGAAAGAAAAAAATCACCACTGAGCAAACACTGTGGGTACTAACATACATCTCCAGAGGGGTTTAGCTGCTACAGAGGACACTTAAAAATGAATTAAAACTGATCACATCGGGGAAAAAAAAAAAAAATGAGGGTCATTCTAATTAAGGTGCCTCTGCAATTAACATCCCACAAGAATCAGTTCTTCCATGAACATTATTCAATGATTTTTTTCCAACTAATTGGACGAAGTGGGGATGTATAAATCAAGTCACTGGTAATTTTCAGACAATGTAAATCAAACAGTAGTCATAAATTCTGGGCTTGTCTGACAGAAATACACTTCCATATGGACAAATACGATCATTTGTGACATTCACAGTTGTTGGTAAATGAACCTGAAATCCAAGGCAGAGTTGTACCTAAACCATTGATATATTAACAAGGGACCATCCAGCAGAATCAGCTTTCTGCAAAAGTGTTGAACTTGCAAAGAGCCAATGAGGGCACAGATAAATTATTTCAGAGGGGAACACAGACAGAAAAATACAGAGATACAGCTGCTTAGTTTATCCACAAGAAGGAGATGAGTTTATTCCCATCATGGGAGTCAGTAACATCTGGTACAACAACTCCACACAGGCTGGGATGTGCAGTTGGGTAGAATCCAACTACAGGCAAGTATATATATTTTTACAATGAGAATAGAGAACTACTGCAAAAAATTTACCTGAAAATTTCATGAATTGTCCATGACCTGAAGCCTTTGATCAACAATGGTTGTGGTTTTTTAACAAATTATATGTTCTAGCTCAAGCAGAATTTAGGGGGTTAGTACTTTCAACAGAAAGCAGTCCAGCAGTCAACTCCAGCCTTGAAATCTAAGGGTCTACACATCAGTGACCAAGAACATCACACCTTTAATAACAGGTGTAACACTAAACAGACATTAGAAGAAAATATTGTCACATAACCAAAGTCATCGTGCCTGCAAGATTCAGAAACCAACCTGGACTGACAGAAATTTGGTTCTGCTGCTTTTCCAAGAATCAGTTTCTTTTAGAGCCAATGCAATAGCTTTCTATAAAGTCATTATTTATTTTAAATTAAGTAAAAAGTGATTAATTGCTCCATCAGTATTCTTTCCTTTTTATATAGGCTTGTGTAATTCACAGACAGTTTCCAAACACAACAGTCAATGATTTCACCCTCTGGAGACAGTGAAAAGATTAGGTTTTTTAGTTGAAATAAATATTTTAGAGAAAAAAAGAAAAACAGACCTCTCAGCATCTCAGAACAGAGGATACTTCCCCAGTGTGTTATTGATAAAAATGTTCAATTTCCATTTAGTTATGGCCCAAGTCAAGGAACCAACACTGTTTCAGTGTGGTGACAGTTCATAATTTTACATACTAAATCCATTTATATTTTGTGATTAACCATTCAGTCTTTGGAAAATAACATTTACTGAAAAAAATAAGTGTTGAACATGGTACAACTCAACTAAAACAGGAATTTAGCACACTGGTCATGGACATTAAGAAGAACAGAAACTTTACGAAAACTTCTAAATTTTTCACCATTTCCTTATAATAAAAGGTAATCAATATCTTCAAAATAATTCCAGGAGCTGGGGAAATAGTATTTTTTTTATATATATATATATAGTTCTTTTAGTGCACACCATTAATGACTGAGCTTATGCTGCTGTTGCTCAACTACTCAAGGGCATCATGACCTTGGGAAACAAAGAGCCCTTTTAAGTTTATGCCAGTGATGGTTGATTCCATTTTGTCCCTGCTCAATTATTAAAGGCCATTTTGATCCTGCACAATTCTTACTGTGTAGCCTTGGACAACCATGTGTTTGTCTTCACCTTTTGACTTGTCTGCCCAGTTACCAAGCAGCTAAAGAATAATTTTGTATTAAGTGAAGTACCAGAGTGGTGTTATTTCCTAGAGACCCTAAATGATCTGTGATACACAGTAACATCTGAAACACGATCATCTACATCTCCTTGCAACCCCTGAGCCAGCAGGACACAAACACCAGCATCTTGCAGCATCAACTCCAGGTAATGGCCTGGGCCATAACGCTGAAATGCATTATATTTTAAGCATGCAGGGAAAAAAAAATAGCAGGTGAAAGAAGAACAGATGTTATCAGAATTGTTGGGCTTAGGAAATCTTCACTTCAAGTTTTGCTTTTTGGACCAGAACAAAAGTATCCTTTCCAAGGACTGCAGACACTTCTCATTGATTTGTGAATCTTAGATGGGCTTTTATTAATCAAGTATCAGTACAACTAATTGGGAATTACTTAATTATCTACCACTTAGAGTCAATGACACCAGGTTAAGTTACTTAACTCTTGTATTTTCCTCCTCTGAGCTGTTAGAAGTTTGCTGTTGGTGACCAGCTGGCTGCTGAAAGAGTAATGTCCATTTTAATAGGGCCTTAAGGTGCCAGAAAGAGAGATCAGAACACAACTATCAAAAGCAAATGCTCTGTATTCTGAATTTAAAGGATAAGCTTGTTTCCAGTGTAGACAAGATTATCTATAACTCCTTGGGCTAAGAACTGCACAGTGGGCAAAGCATTGGAACATTAGAACACATTAAGTGCACTCTCTAGGGAGAAATTACATGGGTGGCAGTGCAGCAGATCCTCCAGTCTAATTTAATGGAACAAAATAGGCAACTCTTAAGTAGTAATGCATCACAAATGAGTCTGAACATTGAGTACTCCACAGGAAAGGCAAAGCTGCTTCCATTTTCAGTTATTGCAGGGCTTTGGTAGCTTATTCCCCATTGTTTCAGGCCAGGCTAATGACTAAGACTTCAAACATTTTAAAAAAACCCAAAACCACACGACCAAGCAAAGTATATGGTTTTATTACCTTCTAAATAATAGAGACTTGAAAATATTTTTCATAATAGCTGACATTGAGTTACAAAAGGAGAAAGACAGTAGCAAATAGTAATGCATAAATATCTCAATTTCAAATCTCTCCTAAATTAACCCTGTAGACCAGACAGACATGTCCCTTTTGCACTTCAGAAGATATTAATGAATTTTCGTTGTAGTTTCAATCAAAAGTAATATTCTAGTCACTCCACAAAAATTATAATATTAGGTAATTGATTATTCAAATAGAGGCAGAAAAGCTCCATGAGTGTTCCTTATCAGTGAAATTAAACTTCCAATGAGCAAATACAACCAGCTTATGTTACTCTTGGTTGCAATTGCTTGTTGAAAATAGGCAGTTATTTGCTGAATGAATTGAAATTTCCCCCACCACAGAACAATCAGACAGTCCCTACAAAGTCTTTGGTTTTGTACACTTACCCCCTGCCATCTAGTGATCTGTCCTGACAACTACAGGAAAAATGGCAAAATAAGGTCATTCATAAGGGTCTGTTTCTGCTGCTTTTCCCTTTCCCAGGCAATTCCTCACTACAGCAATTCCTGCTCATTGTAGGGACACCATTTACAACATGGGAAATAAGCAGCCAAAACGTTCACAGGAGGATGAATCATTTTCGAGGACAACATTTTCCATCCACTTGGAATGAAGTTCAAACCAGTTTTTGAAGATCCCTTATCCACACCTTTCTACACAAGGCTCTCTTACTTGATTTTAGCAAATGTTCCTGTGGAAGCAACTCCAGCACCTCATAACAATACCACCACTCACTTGTAAAAAATTAACATTCCTTTCTTTCCACCTCTAAAGACAGTTATGCCTTTGTCCTGGATCACAGAATTTGATTTTGTTCTGAATCAAAACAACAAGAACAGGAATTCCAGCATATATCATCGTTTGTCTAAAAGTCAGACTCAGTCCTAAAATTAACCTCTAATTAGGTAACCAGGCCCAAAAAAAGGAGAGAAAGGAAAGAAAATGTAGACTGCTTTACACAGCATGTTCCAAATATCATGCAACTGTTCCAAAACCATAGTGTTCTCCTAGAGGAGGTGCATCCCATAATTTCCAAGGACAAAAGAATCTCAGCAGATTTAAACATTATTAAAAGGAGGAGGGGAAAAAGCCTAAAGCACAACTCTGAGAGCAGAGTGCTTCAATCTACTTAGGACCCTGAAAGTCAAAAATCAGCATCTTAAATTGGACTCTCAACCCATTGTGGACCCAGAATCCCAGGTCCTCCCTCTCTAAACATTATTCCCCTTCAAAGTAACATTCATGAAATACAATCAAGAGCAGAAAACCAGGTACACACAAAACAGCTTTTGTGATAAGCCAGCTGCAAGGAGAAAATAAATTTTCTAGAACAAAAAAAATCTGTATGAGAAACTACATTAACAGAGTGTGAGGCAACACATAGAAAGGTCAAACTGTCAGACTCGAGGTACAGTGCTTACTCTTGACTATGCTGATGCATTTATTGCATGAAAAAGCCCTGAGTTATTGAGTTAAACATTACTTCTCTTATAATCCAAGTTGAACATAAGGGATAGTAACTGTGCATTTCATTTGGCTGGACTAACACCACCCATGTTCAGCACCTCCTGATATCTTTGGTATTTACATGAAGTAGATCCATAACAGCAGCTCACACTGCAGAGGGCACATCCTAAAGTTCCTGCAGTGAATCCAGACACAAGGGTGAGTTTCTGTATCCTCCCCTGGTCTTGGTAGAGCTTTTGACACCGTGAATCCTGACCCATCCTTCAAATGAGGGAATTTTACTTTGAACTGCAGTTCCAAGCTCATATCTTAATTTCTAGAAAATCCTTCTTTTCCTCCTGGGAAGTAATCTTTTCAATGACCAGCTTTCCAATACATGTTTTTCAGCTTTCCGAGGAAAGTTCTTTTAAATTTTGGGAATACTTGTTCCTCACTCAAATTAATGTCAGGGTTCAATTTGTTCTGTATGCAAAAAATGACTAAGACCACAAATATTAAATAGCTTTATCTAGCATGTCACATCTCCCTCCCTATTTAAACTGTGTTTAAAAAAATCTGCTAACATCTGAGACTTAGAGAGCTGGATTTGCCACTTGCTACAAGTTTAGTGTGGTCTATACTTCAGAGGTGATCAACAAAATCAGTTTTCTCCTCCTACAGAAGTATTAAACACACTTCCATATATGGTTCTCACACTTTTTCTTCAGTTTTGGGATTGTCAAGTCATAAAGAGGTTACTTCTAATATTAACAATAAAAAGTTGCATTTTTCTTCACTGGACCTCTAACACTTTCCTTAACAAAGGCAATTTAAAAAAAAAAATTGAAACAGTACCTTTAGTCCCAAATTCATTAAGTCATTCTGAAAATTGATTAAAGAGTGAAAGTTCAAACTCTTTTCTGCACAGGTGGCATTACAGATGAAAACAGTTCAGAAAGGTGGATGCTGGAGGAACACTACAGACACCAAACCAAAATATTTTTGAACCTAAATCCAAACAACCTTCACCATTAGTAGCTGTTCAGAGAGATGAAATGACTGTTGTTGAAGCACATGGATACAAGGATTACAAGGATACACACTCCTGATGATCACAACTTGTAAATAACTCATGGCAGCCAATCAAGAGAACACATTTACCAGCCTGGAAAGAAGTCATTCCTTGCATGATCACTTCTTCATATCCTTTTTATTTCATTAGTTCTGATTTTACACTGATTTCATAATCTCCAGTGTGTGCTGGAGCATGGGTAGGGTGACAGTCAACCCTATGGCATCCTGTAGCTGATGATTATGGTCACCATCCAGGGATACAAGAGGAGCACTGAATTCCACAGAGACCCTGGTTCAGTACTTTTACCCAAACTTTTGATGAAAAGGAGTGACTCACCAGCTCTTCCAAATGCTAATTCCCCACCATCTGGCCCAAATGAGAGATTTCTCAAGTTGAACCTTACTACAAAGGCTGCACCCATTTCATTTGAACCAAGTATTTCATTCTGATGCTGTGCCAAAAAGAGGCATTAGTAGGAAAAAATTCCATGTCCTTAAACTATGTGATTCACACCTGCTGCGAGCAGTTTCCTCATTAGAAATGAAAGCAATAAAAAGAGAAGGCAAGAAGCAAATTATTTTAATAGATATCTAAATTACAAATTACAGTTTCACCCCAGGTTACTACATTAACTAGTTACTAAGCTAAGGAATCATTCCAGATAGCACTGCCAACGAGTTGTTGGCAAAAGCAGCCCCTCATTCCCATGGCAAAGAGAACAGCTCTGCCCACTGGAGCCAGTGGTACAAACATCCTTCTGCAACCAAATTGTGCACAGCAGCAGCTACTGCCACAAACACACAATGCCAAGGAAATGCCCACAAGGATTATGCATCATTTCACACATAAAATATAGATGGTGCCTGCATTCTCCCATAACACCAGATTTCACAATAAGTGGAATAATGAGTGAGAGCAGCTGAGGTAGATTTCTTTCCTCTAAACCTGAGACTGGATGTTGAATCAGGCAAATTGCAGTGGAATAAATAAACAGCACACATACTGTGCTGGTATTTTATTACTAGTCCAAAAAGGAGTCAAAACCTATAATTTTTTTTAAATGCCGTTCTTTAAAATAGAAGACATAATGGACTATTAGGGAATGTTCCTCCAATGCATGCATTGATTACCCACACCACTATGCCTATGAAAATAAAGCTTCTTCTAAGCACAGAAATGAAGTCATTCCAATGTTTCCTAAGGGCACACAGTCCATCTTTTCCAACAGCTTGTTCTCTACAAGGTGACAGACACAGTGATTGTTGAACAAGCTTTCCCTGTTTTTAGAAAAAGTTTTATGTTACCAGAAGTTGAAATGTCATATAATTAATTTCTAACAGTGTTTCCAACTCAGACACACTGCTTTAAGTGGGAAGGTGAAAAAAAATATTGCAACTTTATATTAAATGTTGTGCAACATCCCAAGCCAGAGTCCACTGAAGTGAGGGGAAGAACAGCTTCACTGAGCTTTGACAAATTTAGAATCAAACTCAGTTTAGGAACTAAGAATTGCTTTATTATAAAAACTACATAAGAATTGATTTTAGGAGAAACAAACAGGAAAACAGTTCGTCATTAGCAGATTTGTTTTAATATTTTTAGCAACCCCCTGATGAAAAGTCAGAATGTAACGTTGGAGCAGATATATAGAGGTCCTTGAAAGGACAAAAAAAGGACAAGTATCCATCACCACAGAACTCTCCTGCAGCGGCAGAACATTTGCAAGGGTGTAAATCAGGCCTCACAAATGGGACAGAGCCCAGTGACTTATGCATCATTCTAGTACATTCTGCATTCTACAACTGATCCCTTACCAGACAAAGTAAATTTATTCAATTAAGTCTTATTCCTCAGTAACTTCCTAATTAAATATTATAGTAAGATGTACCACTAAAAAGACTTTTACACCAAACCATAGTGGATACCCCCCTACACACTTATGGATATAATGAATATAACTTAGGGGGAGGAAAAAAAAGCCTCTGCCAGAAGTGTTATTAATAACAGGAGTGTTACTTTGCTATCTGGGAGTTACAGAAATCATGTCTTTGTAAGCATTGGAAGCCCAAAACAGACTCAGAGCAAAGCCCAACTCTGTGTTTACATGGCTTCATAAAAGAGATTTTCTGCTGCTAGAAACAAACCAACACTGTAGATACATCTTAAATACTGTTGTATCCCAGGAAAACTGTTGCATTTAGAGATGAAATCCACCAAGAACAAACTGAGGAAACTATATCTCAAGTTATTTAACAGTGTAAATCCTACCGAAATGTGGAATATCTCCTTAACTCCTCGTTTGAAGAGGCGTATCTTAACTCAGGAAACCAATCCCAGGAGAGGAAAAATACATTTCAGAAAACTTCTAGATAAGATCTGTGCACTGAAGTCTCCAGCAGCTGTTCAGTGAATCCTAGATCTCTACTCTCACCATATGACAACCTAAAGAGAAAACATCCTGCACCCAAGACATTGTTCCCACCACCTCCCCCTCCACTTCTGATGGAGGGAAGCAGCCAAGTTGTGTCCAGGGAAAGTACCTGGGCCAAATTGCACCATGAGAGGAAAAGCTTCAGCTGGCTGGGAATCCATGTGTTCATCCCCTCTCCCCCTCCGTTCCTGCTGTGCCTCTGAAACCTGCTGACAGGCACAGCAGCCAAACTAAATAACCAGCCAGGAAACACTGACAAAGTTAACCTCATGTAAAGGTCTGATAATGAGGATATTTCTACAGACAACTGCTCAGCAGCTCTTTGTTCTGAAATCTCTCCAGATGACATTTGCTCTCTCCCCAGACGAGATCTCAAATCACCAGCTCTCCTCCTCTGGAGGATCTACACTCACCCCCAGCTGTAAAATACTACTCTCCAACATCAATGCTGTGGAAAGTCTGAATGGACGGAGTGATAAACAACCCAAACTGTTAAATTCAATGTACCAGCCACTACCCAATTTATTAATGGCTATAGGGAGCTGAAAAACAAGCTGTAGCAGTTAATATCCCTCCTCCCCTCTCCTTCCCCCTACCCCCCCCAAAAAAAACCCACACAAAAAAATCACTTCTCTGCCATACACATCTCGCAAGCAGCCAACAGTAAGAGTCAGATTAAAATACACACTTCTGCCCTAAAAAGCATGTAGGCAAGATAAGAAACTCAAGAGGAACATGCTCATAACCTCAGTGAGCTGGGACACTTAATCACATCTGTTCTACACTACTTGATGCCCAATTACCAACTTCAGGATGACAAATAATTTCGAGGGTAACCTCATGGCCCTTCCCCCTTTCCCAGCTCAGAGCCACTAAAGATCCTCACTTACACTTTTGCCTTCATCCCCTCCTTCGGGCACGGGCTCTTCTCTGCCTATGCAAGGCATTATTGCTTCTTCTGCAGCTGCTGCTTCTCTGTCCTTTCCACTGTTTCCTCCTTCATTCCCCAGCTTCAACCTCTTTCCCTCAGGCTGAGAATCATCCACATCCTCCCTTCTTATCTTGCCATCTCTGCCTCGCTGCTTCCCCACGTCTTCTGGGCTGCCACAGGAATTTGACATTTTCAAAGTGTTACGGACTTTATTTAAAGACTGACGAAGCCGCCCTTTTTGAAGGGGATTTGGCTTCTGAGAGCTCCGATGTGCTCTCGCTCCTCTTAAAAATTTAAGTGGTGTTTCGAAGGCTTTGCAGAATTGCACGGAGCTCTCCTGTTTCTCTGCCGCCCTCTCCTGCTGGCTGGCAGCACTGTGCCTCCCTTCCACTTTCCAGCCCCTGCTCCTAATAAAAAGTAATAACCTTTCCTGTATTGATTGTATGCACGATGCTGCTGCTTACGTTGCCAAAACCCTCAGACTTCTGTTCTACCTGATCCCCAGTCACTGGCTTTCCTTAAAGTAAAAAATATTTGCTGCACCTTCTTTAAATCCAGATTTACTTCGGTCCCTCAGGGATGCAGTGGATTTTGGTTATATACTGTTATTGATGCCAGGAATAATTACCCATTAAAATGCAAAGATGGCTTTAATTCCAAACAGCTTCTTCGAAAATTATTTTATTACAGGTCTGGGGATTTTTTTAAGGGTGCCCTTACTTTATAAATTATCTTTGTATCCTCTAAATCCCCATTCCACATTGTCACACTAATTTTACAGTGTTCTGGTCCTATAGCTGTATAAATAGGATTAAAATGACATTAGGGCAACCCAACAGGACAGTTTGTATGTCTTTTTCCCCCCTCTCAGACAGTGTATGGAAAACGAACATATATAATCAAAGCACTGGTGTAATATTTGGACCTTTAAAAAAAAAAGGCAATAATAAACCAGTAGTTTGACATACAGGCTACAACATGCTGCTTCACCTCATTCTTCCAATACAGAAGGCAATATGAAGTACAGGTTTTGGGTTTTTTTTTAAAAAAAAAGACAATAGGAGTTCTGTTTCCTCCCACTTAAGTGCTTGTAGATTTAAATGAGGTTCCTCATAGCTGACAGAATGTAGTAAATCCCTAAGAAGCCCTCTGCATATATCCAGATATGTTGTAGTCAGGAGCTTTACAGCTTTAACAAGCTGTAAAATTGGTGCCCAAACAGTCAGATGTGGATGAATTCATCTACTCAAACTGCCCAGTATTCAAGAAGGTCTGTCTTGCCAGAATCTGAAACTTAGAGGGATTTAATCTGTGTCCCAGCACTAATTTCACTGACATTATGGAGTGGGTTTTAGTCTGAGCAAGTAATGTGATGTTAATTATTCAAAAGTAAACAAAGAGAGGAGGAATCTTAACAGACATCAGTTATTTGAGACACTCCAACCAGATCTGCAGAAGTGTAAGGGACCACTTCTGACAGACCCAAGATATGCAGGTCTGCAAATCCAGAAGTACAGACATTAAACACCTACTAACACCATTTTGTAACAAAGGTGTGGTCATTTCCCTCAGCCTAATTTTTAGGTATACTTTCAGAGCTGGATGAACACAAGCCATGTGGGCTTGGTAGAGGCAAAATAAATCTCTGAGGCTTCTTAAACAGTGCTACATCAACAATGACTTGTCATTTGCAGTGGTGGAGTTCCACAGTGTGCCCTTCTCCTTTGAATCATGCCCATTTGGGGATGGGCTACAGGGGAAACCTGCTCAGCTGATAATTTAGTCCTCTTCAATTAATAAGAGCTTTTCAGCCACAGCACAGCCAGGCAGCACTGCAGGAAGGGTTTCACCCTAAGTGAGCACATTATTACAGGTTATGCCTACAAATCTCAACCCATGAGTTCCCACACCAGTATAGAGCACAATAGCATCAAAACACTACTCAGCACCCTCATCAACAGCAGCAGAAGTACTGAGCAACAACTGGGATCTTGTACAGATGCTACATCCTCTGTGCAGATCTGCTGATTTAGAAAAGTCCTTCACCCTCTTTCCCTGATTATTGACATGATCCAACCTTTCCCCCGGTCGGAGCTCTTAGAAGAGCTATGCAACTGTTTAGATCATCTCCACCAGGCTGCAAAAGCCTTAAGCTTTCTTATTTCTAGAGCTTATTCACCATCCATACTTGCTTTTTCCACCACATCTTTTAAAACCTGATTTCTATTTGTGCTTGGTTTGCTCTTTCTATACACTCCCTATCCTTGCCTACAATACCAAAACACAGGAATAATCCTGAAATGGAAGTGTTGCTTTAACTATGATACTATTGAGGCAGAGCTTATTTGCACAGTAAACTGCATCAGCTTCAGTGGGAACAGAACTACATCCAAAGGCTTTGGTTCCAGAGAATTCAAGGGCTCTGCAAGAACTTGCCAGCTCTAACAGTATTTGATTTGTGTTTGAAGTGGAACCAGGCAGCCACTCAGGCTGCCACAGAGACCAGTCCAGCCACACTCCTGCCAATGTGTTTGCTGGCTCCTTGCACACTTGTGTCTCCAGGCTGTCCAGATCATAGGCTGAGTCTGCTTCTTCCAAATTACAGAATAAAACAACCAGTTCCTTGTATTTGAAGTACAGTCTCTGGTTTGGAAGAAATTAAAATTTACGGAGCTAGATAACACATTTTTGTTTCTAATGAAAACCAAACACTTCAGAAATGTCAACATTTTCATGCAAAGAAAGGGAGAAATGACAACAAAGTTCTCTGTTGATGTTGGAGAGAAAAAGGTGGTCAGGCCTTTGCTTCTTCTTATTTAGTGTGCAAATACTGTATGGCAAGAGTAGTTAGTCATTACTTTTTATGTTTCTACAGCAAATTGCACAAAAAGCATCCCCAGTGTCAGGCACTTCTCTGCTACACTGATCCACACTAGAAGTTCAACACTGGGCTTTATGCACAGAGAACAGGGTTCAAATCCCTCAGATCAGAAGAGGATAATTTCAGAAGAGGATAAAGGGATAAACTGGGAGTCAATGTTGCAGACATATCCAGTCACCATCATTCTGTATCACCACATCCCTTGCTTAGTGTCAGCCTGATTTAATATCCCACCTTCTGATTTGAGTGGTCACATTCTCTCACTCCTCTTCTTCTGACAGAAGTCACTTTATACCTGAAGAGAATTTTCAGGTTCCTCACAGAACCCTTCACAAAACTGATCCTGAGCCAAAGCAAAGCTATTTGACCGAGTCAGTAAAATCTAAGAGGCCATTCATAGCAGGAAGGTGGTGTCAAACAACTAACAAAGTGCTTGGAGCCCTTGGGAATTCTTGCACAAACTGCTTTCAAGATGTTTTTGCTTTAAAGCATTGCTAAAAATTGCAATAATACCACCAACAAAACAGCCCAACCGGACTTACACAGGTATCACACACAACTGCCAGCAGTCAGTCCAACCCTGACCAGCATCTACTCTTAGACTGATAAATATAACAAAATGAGCATGTTGGGACACCATGTGCTCAAACTGAGTGACATTTCCACCTCTTGTGCACCAACAAAACACACTGAACCAGAAGGAAACTGTGCTGTTTCCTGAGGGAAAGCCTGACCTCCTCCAAGTGCCACCCAAGAGATTTGGGAGCCATGGGATTTGGATACCAGAAAGTGGAGAGGGGTTTTGGTCAGAGGTGGAAAGGGAGAAAAACCCTCCTCACGGAGTCTCACAAGTCTTAGATGTAAAGAAGGTTTATTTTATTGCATCCACTTTACAAGTAAGCAACTTGAATTATCAAGGGCAGTTGTTTCAGTTCAGGGGGTGAACATTCCCTGCAGGATGGTGCATTATTTGGATCCTACTTAATCCCCCAGACTTTAAACTTGACAATGATCCCTTTGCTGGATTCTTCCAAGAAAACATCACTCACACTGAATTTCAAGTTCCAAGGGCAGTAAGAGCTTGTGTTTTGTTACCTGACTGTGCTCCCATTGAAAACAATGGGAATTTTGGTGTAAACAGAGTTAGACCATTCCCAAATAATTCTGCTCAGCCATTTCACAGCCACCATAACACAGAAATTTGCAATGTTCACTGATTTCAGTGTCTTAATGAGTAAAAATTATGGGAATTACCTCAGAGCACTGTGATGTTTAATTTCATGAAATACTTGTTGCATTCCCTTAGTTCATCTCAGTTTGCAAAGCCAATATGAGATTAATCTCCTGATTTAAAGCCCTCAGATGCATGTGTTCTCCACACTGAAAACACAGGTTCTGTAGGTCCATTCGTGGTGCAAGGGAACATAAAATATATAAAATGAAATGCCAGTCTTACCAAAAAAAGGCATTATCATCAGCAGTAAAAGCTCACATTTCTGATAGATAAAAAGACAAAAGGAATGACAGACAACCTACCCACTTGTAAAATTACTCTAATAGATGGAGGACAGAATTGTAAGTTTACATTAATCAGGTAATTTGGCACATCTTATTGCTACAAGGAGGCCAAGTTATTTTTTATTAAGTCTGAAAATGAACCAGGAAGTCTGGAAAAATTAATTTTTCATTCGTTTTGCTATTGCTTCCAAATTAAACTCTGCACCTCAACATTGTAATTACTTCTGAAGGTTCATAAATATTTCATTATTCTTTATTGTTGTTTTATGTTTACTGACAAACATTAGAGACACTGACTCTGTTGTTTATAGCTTCAGGTTTTCCTATAAACTTCTACTCTTATTCTACAGTTGCATCTGCTATGATGGTCAAAAGAAAAAAATCAGAACAGGATACATTGCTGATTGTGACATGTATACATGTGTGTTTTAATCCACTTCCCAAACCTCCTCCCCTAAATCAAAGCAATTGTAAACAAAGCCACTTTCAAATCTACAATTCAACAAATTTAAGTCCGAACAAAAAATTATATCTTGTATTAAATACATTAAAGATGACAATTCTTCTCTTTGTTGATCCAGTACTTTTCTTGCTGTAAAACCATTGTATGGCTGGGAGCTCTCTCTCCATTATNGCCTATAAACTTCTTCTACTCTTATTCTGCAGTTACATCTGCTATGATGGTCAAAAGAAAAAAATCAGAACAGGATACATTGCTGATTGTGACATGTATACATGTGTGTTTTAATCCACTTCCCAAACCTCCTCCCCTAAATCAAAGCAATTGGAAACAAAGCCACTTTCAAATCTACAATTCAACAAATTTAAGTCCAAACAAAAAATTATATCTTTTATTAAATACATTAAAGATGACAATTCTTCTCTTTGTTGATCCAGTACTTTTCTTGCTGTAAAACCATTGTATGGCTGGGAGCTCTCTCTCCATTATCCTCACTATGCCATGAACTCCACATGTAGGCAGCAGACATGAAATCCCTCCCAAGAAAGTAAGTATTCCGCATAATTTCTGGTAACACTTTGAAATCCTCCTTAATTAGAAATCTTGCCTACTGTCAGTTTACACTATGGACTCCTGATTAAACAGTGTTTAACCTCCCAGTCCTGAGTTTCCCCTTATTGAAAATTTTAAACTGTTACTAATGTTAGATCAGAGTAGAGAAATTAAGGATTTAACCACATGAGCTGGTTTGTTTTCATGTGATTAGTGTGTCTGTGGGACAGAATTAGCTGAGCAATGGGATTAATTCTCAATTAAATGGCTGTTTTTTCCTGTAGTCTGTATTAAGCACGAGTTGTCTTGTGTGACCCACCTCCATCCTTCTCATTAATCTCAGCACAACCTATTCACCCTTTGAACAAGCTTGTCAAACATCCCTTCAAGTAGGAATTTCTTGGAACTATCTATGTCACCTACTGCCTTGCCCATGTTTTCCAGATCAAAGTCCAAATCTTCCATTTAATGGATAACAACATTGTTTTGAGGAATTTGAAGTTCAGTTCTCAAGCAGCTGCATTAAACAATGACTTTTTGTAGAGTAATAGAATCAGCTCTTTATTGGCTCATATTAAAACACAAGCCAAAAAAAAAGTGTTGTGATTTTTACACAAAACCACCTCAAATTATCTTGTTGCATCAGGAGAGCTACTCTGGATTCCTGCCTGCTGAGGGCAAAGTAAATGATGCAGTTATCAGCATTACTCTTACCCACCAGCACTTTTTGGTAGCTTACAAACCAGACTAAATTTATACAGATAACCTATTAAAAGAGATCCTACTACCATAGGCTTTATAAACACAGCCTGTCACGTTTAAAATCATATCTAAGGCACCAAAGTTCCAGGTCTTCCCTATATTTCCTTTAGAGAGAAACTTAAATGGGCAGGCAGGAACAAACCACTACTGGAAGACTGCAAGCACTACAGGGGTTGAAAAAGGATAATTTTTCAAAATATCTTCCCTTCTGAAAAAATTGGTGCAGAGAAGAAAGGTTTAAAAAAGTGATCATACTTATTCTTTCAAAAGGTCAGGATCATAAAAGTCAGGTGAGGAAATATTACACACTGGTGAACGAAATGCCACAGCTGGCAGGACACAAACCAAAATTCCAACAGCATCCCAGACCCGCTCAGATCAGAAGGTCAGAATCGATTTTGGCACAGCTGCCCCCTCTAAACCTGTTGTATGGATTTACAGTCCTATAAGTGACGGACTGACAGGATTACACAGCCCTGTGGGAGTGTTAGTGCAGCATCCATGGACAGCATCACCTTCTGCCTCACGGTCCCCAGGATGGGGCTACAGGTAGAAAGCCTGGAAACACTGCTCCAACTAATTTGAACATGTACATGGAAAAGTCCTAAGTAGATAATAAACAGCTTATGTTTTCTCTCCTGCTCTTTCAAGCCCTCTGGAGCAGAGGTTTCCTTACTCACTTGCACCTGACTCAGTGTCTTGATGTCAGATTTCTCCAAGGCCCCTGGCTGTGATGGGATATTACTCACACAGTCACATTAAACATAGCTAAGCAAAGTTAATTTTCAGTTTACATGCCCTTAAACTGTAAGATCTCCCTCACAAGAGAAGTATTTTGAAGTATTTGTGCTACTCATTCGAACACAAAGAGAGAGCACAGATACAGTAGAAACCTGAGAAGCACCTCAGCACTGCCATTTGTTGGCTGGCAGACTGTACTTTCATAGGGCAATAAACACTGGATAAGGGCACAAATTATGCCATTCATGGATTGGTAAAAACTTCCTGATTTGCCAGTTTGGAGCTGAATATGTCACAGTGACAGCTGTTTAATACAAGTTTGAAAGCAGCCTTCACACTGCACCTGTAACAAGTTTGTTGAGGGTTGATTTCACCACTTTTGTGCAGATCAGCCAAAGGTATTCAAACATTTTCTCCCTGTGTTGGTCCTTGAAGGGAGCATGGGCCACATACTGGGAATTCTGAGGGGTGTTCAGTTTAAAGTTAACTGCCAGCCATGGTCAAATCTCTAAATTCTTAATCCAACCAACTTGAACAGAGTAAATTACTATTTTCACTGTTGCACAAGACCAGCTCATGGCATTAAAATACATAACGCTTATTTCAAAGCATGTTCTTTATTTTGTCTCATATATAAAAGCAATATAAATTAGAAGTCATTTACAACCCAGAGTGTGTTTATTTAGATGTTACAAGTCATTAAGCCCTCTTAAAAGTGTTAATTTTCGGTTTAACACTTTTAATTGATTTGAAATAACAGCTTCTGTTAGAGAAATAATTTTCAGCACATCTCAGGCTGGTTCACAAACCTTAAGACCTACACAGTCTGCATTCTGAATTCCAATGAAGAGCTTGAAGGGGGTTCATATTTTTCTTCAGCAAATTGTTGCTTCTAGGAAAATCAGGTCACTACAAATAAGACCCAAACCCAGTTTAGGGAAACCAGATCTGTTTTACTAAATGTGATGGAGAGAGAGTCCAGGCACAGAGTGTCACACTACAAAGCTGCTTGGCACAACATCTCTACAGCAGTTTTCACAGTGACCTCAATGCCAGCTGACAAACTCAACACTCTTTGCAGTGTAAATCCTTATAAATAACAGCCTCACAAAGATACCCAGCCCTGGAGAGATCATCCCAGAACCTCTTCTGGAGTATAGAAACCAGGCAAAGAATGCTGAGTAATAGGAGGTGTCACTCAAAGTTTGTTACCTTCAAATACCCACTCTTAAAAATGAAATATTTTACTAAATGCTCTCAAAACATTAAGGACTTAGGAAGCTTTTGTCAATATTACACATCTACTTGTCCTTCCTCTTAAACATCCTTGCAGAAATTTTAATAAGCAATGTACATAAGGACATGCAGAAATACTGACCTGCAGAGGAAAGAAATACCTTCCTGAAACTCTTCTAAATGTTTCTAGACCAAATTCAGTCTGCTTCCTTTTTGGGGGAAAAAGGAAGACAAAAAAACCCACAGAGGAAAATTATTTGAAGCACCTCTGTAAGGATACACAGATCTCCTGCCTTCTACAGGTTTAAAGGTCAGATTTTCCTGCACAGTACCACCAACAAAACTATTTTCCACAAATCCTTCTTTTGCCTAAGAAATTACGATTGTGGCATTTTCTATCACACCATCTGTGTCTGAGGCCTAATAGGGTACTGGCAGCTCCAAAACCTTAATTTCTTTGATCATTAGATTTCATGCTAGGAACAGACTTCAGAGTTTTGGCAACAACAGCTGTGATGCCTTGAAACAAAGTTATTTGTATTACCAAGGCGCATTTGTGAAGGAGCTCAGACTTAGAGAGCTGCCCTTTGCTCTCATCTCCTCAGTCTCTGAGCAAAAATTCACTTTGCAACACTTACATATCTCCCAAATTCACTGGCACATCTGTGAGCAGTGATAAAGCACAGGACTGCAGGGGAGTCACTGACAAATCAAAAGGAGCAGCTTGAAAAATGCAGCAATTGGCTCTCACCAAACTCACTGGGGTTTTTTTGTTCCTTTATCCAGGACTGTTCCAGTTAACAATAAGATCTTGATCAGTGAAGCCAAGACAAACGTTATCAGTGATTTCAGAGAGATAGTCATTATCATCATAATACTGGAAATGCTGCTTGCTGAAGGAGCAGAAGAAGACAGAGGCACAAATGAGCTGGGGAAGAGCTACAGGAGCTGCTGTAACATTCAGCCACTGCTCGGGCACGGTGACTGTCACCTGATTATTCTTCCAGTCCACCCAGCACCTTCATCACACCCCTTCTGCTGTCTTCAATGCCTCCTTGCCTCCCTCCCTTCAGCAGAGCCTCATTCAAATCCCCTGTTAAGTAGCTTTGTTTCCTTCTCACACTTTGTATCTCTTACTTTCTCAGACATCTCATCCTTTTTCTTTGCCTGCCTGGTATCTTTCTGAAGGAGGAGGCTTGAAAAAGCTTAATGCACCAGAACCTTGATCAGAACTCGGGCCAATAAATACTACCAGAATCCACATAAGCAATAAACAGCTCTATCAGTCAAAAGCTTTTCCTGTGCTACAGGAATAAAGAGGGAATCAGGTCAAACCCAAACATGTTAATAAACCACTTAACCAAGTGAATACATGGTAGAGTCCAAACAAACAAACAAAAAACCAAACAAACAAACAAAACAAAAATCTGTTTAGGTCAACCTGGAAGCAGCAGAAGTAGAAGTAACTGAACTACAGTGTTCCCACATAACAAGAGATAACCTTCACATCATAGCCAAAGGAAGAAAATTAGGTGCAATTCTGTGTACCTTTACCACCTGAGCCACAAAAAAAAAAAAAGGCCAAGATCCAGAGCAGGAGGTAAGTTATTGTCACAGATACTCCAGAGGAAATAAAGTGTGCAATCCCAGCCAGTTTTCAGCAAGTTCATTTTCCTGCAAGCATCAGTCCTGAAAGGAAGAAATCGCATTTCCTTCAGCCATGAAGCAGAAAGAAGCTGTCTCTGCCCTTTGTGAGAGTATCTCATGATTGATAGGGTTCAGCTTTACATGGGATTGAAAGATATGGCACAATCCATCAGAGCCTTTTCCAACACAATTATAGAAACCCATTCCATGTCTAACAAACATCGGTAGGTTAATTGTCTCCTCCTGTTATCAAACAGAAGTTCAAGGCTACTATCTAGTTTCATTTATACATGTATTATCTCAGGTGCCTAAATGTTCTATAAGCAATTTATAATAGAGAGAACAGAAATTTCAAGGAAGTACAACAGGCAGTATCTAATCCAAGGAATAAAATACAGGTTTTGGTACCAAAACTAACACCTGACTATCTGCTATTATGTAAAGCAGGTTAATACTTTTATACCTGCCTGAAGGCAACAGAACAGAGTAATGCAGATTTGCTCAGACCAGCCTCAAAATGAGTCCAGTATTTCAGGTAAAAGACTCTTAACCCCCTGAAGCATCCATTGTTCATTCTTAGTATCACTTATTTCATTGATGTGTTATGCTCAGAATGCAACCATGGTGAAATAAATGTTTTTAAAGACACACTGAAGTGGAAGGGGGGAAGGCCAGGGGAAAAAACAAACCTAGAACGCAAAGACATTTCACATCTTGCTCTTTTTTCCTCTCTCATTTGAACATTAATGCTTTGTAATCACTAGCCTTCATTTAATTAATGCCCTAAATATTTTAAAGCAACAGAATTATAATCTTTTATGCTCTTCTTTATGGAAATAAGTCAGTCTAGAATCATCTACAAAACAGGACCAAGAGAAAGAGTACCTTGGTAATTCTTAGAAACTGAAAAGGGAAAAAGAGTCTGCCATACTTCTGCAAAGCTATCAGCTACAGTAAAGGAGGAATACTTAATTTATGTTTAATTTACAGTGAGGGCCCAAGTAGAGCAAGCACTGTGTGTACCCTACATCAACGACCAGGAGTTAGATAAACTATTGAATAGTGTATGGGTCTTGGAAGAAAAATTCTGCTATGAGAGATAAAAGACCAAGGAATTACAGACATCAAAGGGTACAGTTATGCCAGTCTTTACAAAGTTCAGATGAAGTCCCTGGGACTACCAGGATTTAACCCCAGGGACTGTGAAAGAGCTNGTAGAGCAAGCACTGTGTGTACCCTACATCAACGACCAGGAGTTAGATAAACTATTGAATAGTGTATGGGTCTTGGAAGAAAAATTCTGCTATGAGAGATAAAAGACCAAGGAATTACAGACATCAAAGGGTACAGTTATGCCAGTCTTTACAAAGTTCAGATGAAGTCCCTGGGACTACCAGGATTTAACCCCAGGGACTGTGAAAGAGCTGCACCCCGGAGCAGAGAGGTAAGAATGCCACATGATTCCAAGTGATTATAACAATACAGGGAACAATTAACTGACCTCATAACCCACAGGAACTCCTCAGATGTGTAGTTTTTATCACTCACCTTGGTTCTCCAAGCCGCAGGAAGCCGATGCTCCATCAGCAGGAGGAGCCCGAGGTGTGCGAGGAGGCTCCGGGTTCTCTGGACAGAGTGTGGGACCTGCTCAATGTCCTGGCCACAGCATATAAAGCGGCTCTCGGGGCGTGGCAGCAATTTGAGGGGTGGGAAGGGCACCTGTGGGTGTAAAGCATTAATTGGGTGACGTCAAGCAGGACTTCAGAACCCCGGGAGAACAGCTGGAGGGGAAAATGTCGTGAGGGATCTTCTGTATGTTGCCGGTCGCAGTGAGGGATGCAGATGGAGCATCATGCACATCAAAGCCTGGTTTTATGGCTGGTGTGAGGGTTTGGATTCTATGATAGGACCTTCTTGGATGGAGAGACATAATTGAGGAGAGATGGGCTCCACCCCTCCAGAAGAGGAAGGGGAGTTGCAGGTGGGGTCACTTGGCAAATCAGGCTTTAAGTGGATGCACCTGTGTGGTGAGGGCCAAAGCCACGACACCTGTGTGCTCCCAATCAAAGGGTGGATGAGCTCACCTGCCACAGCAGTGACCAACCCACCTCAGCCCCATCCAAACCCTGCCTGGCCCCAGGGACCCACAGCTGGGCTCTGAGCACCAACACCGGTGTCTGGGTCTCACAACACAGGAGGATCCTTTTCTGGTATCTGCCACCATGCTCTGCATTCCCAGCACTTTTATTTATTGCATTTTAATCAGTCCTGAATGATCTGTTTAAAATTGAGATACAACCTCTGCATCTCCCAGCTTTAAAGGTCTGCCCTTTATTTATCAGGAGTGTTTAAACAGATGCACCTGTGTGGTGCAAACCAGACAAGGAAGTAATTAAATGCCATAGAATGTGGAGTAAAGCCATTAAATTTAATAATAATGTTGGCTCCTACAGCAGCTGGAATAACACATGAACAGCATTAGCTATTATGTTCTGATTGATCATTTCTGTACCACATAGGCAAACCATTAAGTTTAGGTATCAAGTTGAAAGTTATTACTCAGAATCCTTTAATGCAGAATGAATGCACCACGTTTCAGCTTTTACCAATAAATAGAGGGGTTCAATTATTTAATAGAACTGTAATATCTCTGTGCTTAAAGAGACAGATCTCCCTGTACTCAGCACCTGCTTGCATGATTTTGCTCAAAGATGATCTGTTGTGAGATTAAAGATGTCTGGAGGCACTAGAACATCACTGCCTTCAGTGTCGGTGAGGATGTGACCCAGCAGATCTGCCAAGACCAGATGAAAAGGTTTCAACACCTTATGCTGGTGATTCATCTAAGAGAAACCCATCTCTTAATATCACTGTTGTACAAATAAAATCCACCACATTATACATCTAGAGGGAGTTTTTTTAATTTCTGCTTGAATTCTATTTGTTTTCTTACTTTCTTCCATAGTACTCTTTGCATCTAGCTTTTACAACACCCTTTTTTTTTTTTGTATGAGTAGAAACACATGGACTCTTGAAACCCATCTGAGATTATTCTGAATATTTATACACAAGGAAAGGCGTAAATTAAGGGTGTGTTAAGGGTACTTGTTAATCACCCCAGGCTAAAAAACAAGTTAAAAAAATGTGAAAACCCATCAGGTGGGTGTGGAACTGAGACAAGCTTAGGGCTAAGAGAAAGTTTAGCACAAGCACTTGAAAGTTGGCCTGTTGATTTAAAGCTTGTTAGCAGTAACAGCATCCATTTGTACTGAAGATACGCTCTGGTCAATAAGCACAAACACTTAAGCCACAAATTGGGCTAAAGGGATTTCTTCAGAAGAAACAATTAAAGACTTAATGTGTAATACCTTGACTAAATAATCACAGAGGGGAACAATAACCTTCTTGAAATACATGGAGGATGAACACACCAAGGAGGGAGATGACTCTTCAGGGACTAAGCTAATAGGATTAAAATTCAGAATATCAGGAACTTTAATAATGTAACCTCATAGACCATGGAATAATTGGTATCACCAGAGCAAAGAGGCATTTTATTAATACTACACAGCCCAAGTACTCACAGTAAGATTGAAGAGAAAAGCAATGAGACCTTTAACTTTTTTGTGGTATCATTTCTAAATAGACTTATGAGTCTATTATGGGATTATTTGAATATTTTAGAATAATTAACTCGAAATAATTGGTGAGATTTTCAAATGCAAGTACTGGAAGGCTTTTCTCCCAATCTTCCTACAGGAAATTCTGTCTTGGGCAGAGTATTTTCCTCACTGAGAACAACCAAACTCCCACCTTAAGGGCGGCTGTACTTCTCCCCCACTCAGCAGCCAAACCTTAGGCTTTACAACGAGTCAGTCCCAAATTGCTCTGTGGGATTCCTGCAAAAACAAGCTGCTCTTTAGATCTTAGAGACATGAAAGATTAAGAATGCAATTAAAAATTTTGCATTGCATTTGACATCCAAGTACAATTCAGCCAGGGATGGGAGCTTACCACCAGCAGAACACCTTGTCCTATTAGGATGTTTTTGCAACTTTCTTGGTGGCCATATCTTAAATTTTTTAAAGCTAAAGGCAATAATGATTATGCACACCAATCTGGAGCTAGCAGATGTGGGCATTTGTGTGTTATTTGTGTTATGCTAATGTAAGGCAGTTCAAAATGTATCATTTAATTGCAAGTTCAGTAGGCATGTTAGGCTTGCATATGCCACCTACCCCATCAGGTCTCTCATGCCCAGCTAAGCCTCAGGACTGTCTGTAGATCAAATCCCACTGTTCTCTCCTCCCTTGTAGTGTATAATCCAATTTGAGGAAAGGCAATGCCTGAGTAAGACAATAAAGGAATAAAATCAAACGCAAGGGGTATTTATATGTTACCTCCAACACTGGATTTCCTCATAAGAAAGTACCAAATCAGTGGAATTTATGTATTCTGCCAAAACTCCTCCAAGTTTCCTGTGGAAGCCAGAAGGGCTGATGGCACAGCTGGATGGTATTTCTGGCCTGACTCCTCACCTGTCCAACCTGCTCTGTGGACATGAGGGACGTCCTGGAATTGCACAGTGCCCAGATCATCCCTTCATGAAAACCAACGTGTAGATTGTGACAAGTGTAAAGGCAAATCTGGAACGTGTCCTGTTTGTAGCCCAGCAATGACCCACCACTGTTCTTCACAGAAGGCTTTGTAGACCTCAGTAAAACATTCCATTTCAAACTTCAGCTCTGCTTGGCACTTGAATTATTTTGGGGGGCGGGGGGAGTTGAGATTTGCCTTTTTTGGGGAAAGGTTTCTGTGTTTGCTTTTCCTCTTTAACTGTATGAAGTACAATGAATCATATGTAGCATGAAGCTCTTTCAGTCTGTTCCTGACTACTGACAACATCTCAAGCCAAGTCTGGCTTTGTTCCTCTATAAACCAGCAGTACTGTGAATAATTCCCAACAGATGTTCTTCCCCCAGCTTTGACACTCCTTCAAAGAAACATTGTCCTTTTTCAGAGGGCCTTTTCTGGGTCTCTTGTATGTATTTGCACACAAGACATTACGCTCCTGTGGAATATCTTGCCCACAGAATCCAGATATTTGGCTACTGTGGAAGCAGACTTGGCTGCCTCTCTGCCATGACCTCTTGCAGTCTTGAGATAAAACAGAGAAGCAAAATCAAGGGGGGGAAAATATGATTTTTATTCCTTTTGCTTTTGCCAGCAGTGCTATCAGTCGTTGCAGAGGAAATCAGACATTCTGAACATCATGGTGCATTTACCCCTCTGTCACTTCACTGACAGTTGTTCACCTTTCAATTACATGTTTCTCTAATGCATTTGGGAAATATTTTTAAGGTAACAGACAACATACTTCACATCAAAGAACAGGAAAGAAACACCAGAAATCCCTTTGTTTGTTTGTTTGTTTCTTTAAATTGATCTTCCGTGGTAAAGACAAGGAGAAAGTGGCAGACTGATTTGTCCACCAAAATGGTTTAATAGTTTGAGTTCCTGCACTTTCTCTGGAAGTATGAAACCCTTTTTCATGGACACATCTAACAATTTACCCTATTTGTGGATTTTTTTTAGGAAAAAATAATTCTCTTTATTCCACTTTATTGGTGGAAGACTTTAATTATTACAGTGAATCCAAATAAATTCACATACAATTTGGACAAGTGGGAAGAATTCAAGAGTATCACTGTTGATTTTCCAGTGCTGTCAAATGATGCCTTTGCAGGCAGAGGTGGCCAGTTCTCACTAACCCAGTGAAAAATCTCAAAATATATTCAATTAATGGATGACTAAACCCGGAAACAGAGTTTCATGTTGTGCAAACAGCTATCACATCACTGAAGAATTCATGGGTCTGAGAAGGCAGAATAAGAGAATTACAAAGGCTTGAAGAGGAGAGACACACTAGAAAAATCAGCTTAGAGAGATTTGTTGGATTTTCTTCATAGCATGAACTGTAAGAAAAGTATTTTCCACAGGACTGCTCCAGAGAAACTGTGGTAAACAGGAAATGGCAAACTTCAGTTCCAGTCAGAGCAGTACATGTGATGTGGGTCAACTCTACAGACCAATTATATTGATTTACCAAGTTGTCACTCAGTAACTGCATTAAAAAATGGAATACATTGGCTTCACTAAAGAAATAACTTGGAATTAGGGTGAGATGCTGGAAAATGCTGAGCCCAAAACAAATAAACCCATGATTAACCAAAACTGTAATTAAAAAGAACATGATAGAAATTTGAATTTGAATTTGTATAAATTAGACAGTTTGAGTGAAGACTTTCATAGAGCTCCTTTGCTCGCGCTCATACACTGATTTTTATAAAGTGCATTAGTTCATGGACTGAAATGGGGTTTAAGAGAAAGATTAGTGTGATTTAGTGGGCCATCCCTGCCATTAAAAAGTACAATAGCAGTAGTGAGTAAAGATACTGTGAACAATGAAAGAAACAAAAGATGTGTTTTGACACAAGGTCACGTTAAATGAAGCATTATTACCTATGGATCAGTAGCAAAACACAAATAACTCTTGCAAACCCAAAGTGTTGATTTTAGAGACTTACCCCAGTGCTGATACTAAAGACTAAAGGCAGTCTGAGAAATAGGACTTTACCCTCTGCTATGAGTGAACTTGAACCTTGTTAAAATGAGCCCTTTTCATGGTGCATTGTTAATTCTCACTGACTGTCACCTTTCACCGCCAGTTGCTTCTGTTTAGTCTGGGAATGGAGCTTTCAGATCAAAAAGGGAGATGTAATTCCTCTGCTCTGATACAAGTCATTAGATAAGAAAAGGCATTTGCCTCTTCCCATGTGTTGGGATGATTTTACTTCAGGGAAGTAGAACTGTCATGTCCAGGGTGGATTCCATGTGTGACTGTGTGTACATATCAAAGGGATTTCCCTTTTCCAGAAGACCTCACGTAACAGACTAATTGAAATATTTCTAGGTGGATAAAAGGCAATTACACACCATGATTTATGGAGAAGAAGAAGGTTTGTTTAACCACCAGAGTTTTTTTAAGATGTTACATTTCTTGCCATCCACGGAGCAAGTCTATTTGCATAACTAGGTTTTAAATGCAAATCAGATAAAGAATTTTACTAAGTGGATGATTTGTACAATACAGCCTGTAGGTCTCTTGCAGAATTACTTTGATGAGGGAATGTTTCTTTAATTACGCTGAAGGCCAATTACCCCATTACAGCCATATTGTTTGGTGGATTGCATATAATTTTGCTGTTTCCAAAGATTCCCTGCCATAATTCTGAAGAAAATTCAAACAGCAAGCAGACACTTGAGACACATTAGGCAAGAGATGCTTTAGTGAATTCAATTTAAGCTGCAACATTAAAGTGATTTTGTTGAATAAAACATAATGCAATAATGAGCCTGTGTATGTCAACTCTGCAGAGAAGATAATAGCTGGAGAGTTGGCTTTCCTTTCCTCTTTTCTAGGCTCTTCTTTCTTACACTCATTAGTAAGAGACACTGCTGCAAACAGAAACCTCTCCTAGTATATGTTTTATTTTCAGTATATTCCCTGCAGTTGTATTTCACAGCTGAGTACAGTGTTGAAGGAATTAATTTGTGTCTGCCTCACATGAGCACTAATGAGATTACACACTACACTTTTTTTTACCCATTTATGCCTAGTGTTAGGGACAACATAATGTACAGATCACTCTAGATCACTTGGTGATGTCTGCTGCTTTTTTAGAGAAGAAATATTTACAAATGTATGCAATTAAAGGAAAATAATCTCAGTTATGCTCTGTACAGTTTTCCTTCATTCTCCTTTCTGACACCCCTCTTGTCTTTACAGACACTGAATGCAACAAGGCCATGAGCCCCTGATGTCCAGAGGAAGGTTAACACAGGACACTATTGAATTACAGGCAAGTAGGTTATTTGTGATTCCAAGAACATCCATCTTTACCAGAAACAAAAGACAGATAAAAAGTTAATTCGAAGAAAAAGAAAATTAATAGGGTTGTTTATTCATTGTGACTTCCACCAGACCTGATTTCCGTGCAGACTTAACCTGTAACTTCAGTTAAGTACAGCACAGCTTCCAGGTTTTTCTTTTAAGACCTACCAAAACATCTGTAAGCTGATGTTTGTAAATGGAAAGGTGACTCCTAACACTTGTGTCTACACTGTTTTTCAGTTATTGCTATCTTGGGCTTTTATAGCTTTTTATGGTTTTAGTAAGAACAACCATCTGCTTTGGTGACACAAAACCCTTTGCTACAGAAAACTCCTGGGATTCTATGATTGTAGCATACTGGCAGCATTTCAGCTTTCATTTGACCATGGAGTCATCATTTTATATGGAAAAGAAAGGTAATAAATCAAAATCTCAGCCATTCATCATTTAGAGGGGTGCCTCACCTTGTAAATTCAAATTGCTTTAATGGTTTGGCACCATTTTATTTCGTTTTCATTGAATGAAGAATAGCTAAGAAGAACAGCCAAGCTTATACATCATTACATACATGAATCAAAGATAAAACCAAGATGATAATAAAGGGTCTGCAGGACACTGACAGTTCAGTTTGGAAGTTTGGGGGGTACCCAGGACTTTCTGTCATATCTGTCCATGGCAGAGCTGAATATCCATTCACCTTTGGGGGAAACTTGGAGAATCTGGTTGATATAAACAGTGGTTTTGCCATTGCTGCAATTTGGTCACCAAACACATTCATTTCTTCCATTCCCACACTCTTGTAAAAGTCGTGCAGGGATCTAAAGGAGCAGCAATCACCAAAGAGCTTTAGAGCTGATCAAAGCTGTCTTGTTTGCTCTTGTCTCCTGTTCTGTTCTCCTCACAAGCCTCATTTCTTTGCTGTTTGGGCCTGAAGAGTTCATTTCACTTAAAAATAAGATCAATCATTTACATTCTGGGTTACTGAGAACAACTTTTTAACTTAGGTGGAGCAATAGGAACGAGATCAGGAATTCTGAGGGGAATCCTTGGGCTCTGCTAATTAAAAGAGTGAAGATAAAGCACAGAAATGATTTGCACTGCCAAGTGAAGGTTGTAGCAACTCCAAGTGATAGCATATATGTTACTTCAGCAGAGAAATAAATGAATGGCTCTCCGTTCTCTTATCTCTCTGCTCAACCCCTAATGAGGAACAGATCACTCTGGATTGTGGGGTTGGATGGGAAGCATTCACTCCCATCTCTTGAGTCAGAAAAATACTGCACTTTCAAAAGGTAAAGAAGGAAGGAAGAATTTTCAGAAACTGTGTTTAGCACAGGAAGGTCAACTCTGTGTCATCAGATCTACTGGCTCATTATCTCAGATGGAAGTAGAAAAGAAACTTCAGCAAAGGCGCAATAAAAAGAGGAGATTTGGGCATTAACCCCTTCTAAACAACACATTGGTGACTCTGCTCTGTCTCCTGCCTTGTACCATTTTTCATTCCCTGACTCTTCCTTCCTCATTGACCTGTTTGGAAAACCCTCATATTGTTGGCACCCAGGTCAGTGCATCTGTGCTTGTACCACACACAGAGGCTTCAGCTGCGAGCAGAAATTGTAGAGGACATGAAGGTGGCTCAGTAACTGCAAGACAGGACATGTCTGTGAGTCCTAAAGGTCTGTGTGTGACCCTTGTTAGTTGTGCCATTCCTGAACTTGCTTTTTTTGAGGCAGCCCCAGGTCAAGGATTCTTGCTTGTGCTGTGGTGGCTGATGGTGCAGACCTTGGGAGGACTTGCAAAGTAATCAGCTTTTCCATCTCTTAGCCATGCTGCTGACTAATCTAACAGTGTTCTTCATTTTTTTATTCACACCCACTTCATTTTATAATTTTTAGACTGTTCTTTTCAATATGTAAGACAGTTCAAAGCTGCTTTCAAAAATCTTTGCACCTTCTTCTGATATTTAGGTTTTGATATGTACTCCAAGAATGACAATACAGTACAGAACCAAAGCTGAGTGCTCATCCTTCTGATGAAAGAAATACAAGTTGGACTCTGTACTAATGAAGTAATATCAGCATATTGGAGTACTTTTTCACAGCATCAACAAATCCTTATTTTGCTTTCCCTTAAGTCATTGACCCTACAGAAAATGCAGCAGTAATGGCATCAGCATCTCTTCATTCAAGATTTCGTGGGCCTTGTTGTTCCATCTGCATCTCAAAATCTTTATTATTTATCACTAACAAAACAAACTGTCTGTAACATTTAAAAATCTAATATTAAAATTGGGGGGGGGGAAATAAAAGGTAACTAAAAAAAGAAACCCTGTGTTCAAAAGGAATCAATCACCTCTAGGAAAGCAGGAAATGGGATGCAGTTTGTCAAATAATATTTAGCAACCTGGAGTTTTTTATACAAGGGGACCCTCAAACTAGAGGGATCCAGGGGCTGTTAATATTCTACAGTGATGTGCAGGACTTGGCAGAATATACAGAATTTTTAGAGACTGATTATACATTCTCTTTTTATTGGGGCCATGTTTGTAATATTTGTTTGTCCCTAGCTGATGCCACAGTAGGTGATATAAAAAGATGTATGAATAATTTATAAAAGTACTCAGTAGTCATCAAAGAGCATTGCTCTGATGATGTAGAATGCATGAAGGCCTTGGATAATAATAATAGATTATATATAATAATAGATTACGGTGGGAGACACTGGAAGGGCACATTTTGTGCTGCACTTCCAGAACTCCAGTCAGTATAGACATCTTAAGCTATAAAAAGAAATTTTCCAAGTAAAAGCATTTTGAAGGTCCATAGTTCCTCCAGCTCTTAAAACAATGAACTTTATGTTAAAGATCACTGAATTTATGTATTTTCTTAGCAGGTTCCCATAGATATCACCTGAGATCTTTCATAAGAAAGGTGTGATTCTGTTTGTCAGCCAGTATAAACTGTAGATAGATGATTATTCATAATGAGCAGAATCAGAATTTTTTTTAAAAAATCCATATTATTGGCCTTATTTTAAAATGGGAATAAAACACTGTGAAGGTTTCAGTTCTGCATCTCCCCATTGGAGTTACTGTCACTCAGAACAGTCAGAATGGAAAGGACTTCTACTTTTGGGCCATTGAATGCAATGGAATTCTTATTTGAGATGAGAATCTGGCTGGATACAGAAAATGTTCTGTTGGGACAAAAGCTGAAGCCCCCAGGAGGGAGGTTCATAGGGGTCCCCTCTCTGCTTCTTTCCACTTTGAGCCACAGCAAAGAGATGTGGCACAGTCAAAGACAGTAGTTCAGAACTTCTGAGGTGGGTTAAGCACCAGACAACCAGAGAAACAGTAAAACTTTAGAGTCTGTGTCATGTCTAGATTTATTAAGAGACTGTCAAAACATTTCTCTGTGCCAGCACTGTTCCTTGTACCTTCTGAGGAGGAAATGTGATCCTTTCATTAATGATTCAAAGTGGCGAAGGCTATTTTGGAATAGATCAATGAAAACTGACATTTTGGCCCTCAGAAATTCAGGCTTTGTTCAAAGTGAAGTTTAAGGTTGCCTTAACTTCTCTTCTGTGCAAATGTGAAGATAATTAGCAGGCTCCTTGAAGAGAAGCCTGGGACAGAACTGTATTTTAAGTTTTATTGAAGTCAGTTCTGCTGACTTGAACATAATAATTCAATGTATATTGCCTGTGCTCACTCCCTTCCTCTTGCTCACATGTAGCAATAAGAAATCCTGCAGTTTATGCCAATGGTATTTTGGCTGTTTCAAAAGTGTGTGTTTGCATTGTTGGGTTCCAACAGAGGGTGTTGTGTTTGGCACCTTGTCTCTCTTAACCTCCCACTTCTACTTCTCCCCCCACTTTATTTAATAATAAGAGGAACCCAAAAGGTGGTTGAATTTCAGCTATTGCCACATGGCAGCTTTTTCCCAGCTATGAATGTCAGGCAGAGGTCAGAAAGTCCTTCTGATCTTCCCAAACTCCACTGGTGTGTAGCAAAATGGCATTCCAGGAATTATGGAGCATTGGGAGCTGAAGTCAATAAAGAATCAGCAACGGCAAAAAATTCAAGCCAAAGGTTTTTTGAGCAACAGGTGTTAGAGACTAAGGGAAATAATTAGAGACAAGGAGACTTATGGAATAGAAACTCTTCTAAGGGAAACACTTCATCATCTAAAGAGCTTCTGATGATCAGAAGGGAAGTATATGAACTGATGTATCAGATTGAAATAGGAAATGTAATTCTGAGCTGATTGGTTAGAATTAATGGGCTTGCTTTTAAGTACATCTTTTAAACTGTCTAGAATACAATTCTGAATAGCAGAATGGGCTTGCTTTTAAGTACATCTTTTAAACTGTCTAGAATACAATTCTGAATAGCAGGTGGATTATTCTCACTGGTCACAGCTCTGCTATCTGACATAGTTCACTTCTATTCTCCAGTGTTATTCCCAAAACCATCTTTAGCACAAACACGATTCTCTTCTTTAAAAATTCCATATTCTCATCCTGAGTCCCAGGGGCAGGCTAAGAGGAAGTGTTTATTGAGTTTATTTCCACATTCATCTGCCAATATCTGACCTTCAGGCCAAACACAGAGTTTTGACAACACTGGATGGTCTCTCATAAACATACAAACCCCAGGAAGAGTCAGACTTGCACAGGCACAGTCCTGCACCTGCCCTGAGTGTTCAGTGGGGATGGTCTTCCATGGCTTCAGAGTCTTTCTTTTTAAATTGCTCTACAAAATAGCAACCTGTCCTCACCCATGGGGTCCCAGTGTAATTCATGTGTAATTCAAATTTATGATCTTGATATGGATACTGTTTTGAGTTCCTGAAAATCAGAGAAGCAACCCCTGTTTATGAGCACATCCTGCAGTTACAGAAGGCATTCAAGGGCTACAGAGCCGCAAACAATGAGAGGTTTGTGAATCAAAAATTAACATTGGTGACCTCACAGGGATTTCTTCTGCCCCAGGCTGTAACCTCAGGTGGGAGAAGTTTTTCCCAGACTGACTCCACTGCAACTCCATTGAATTTGACTTCATTCATAAAGAAACAAAGGATGCAATTAAAAAATGGCAGTAATTGGGAGAGATGAACTTTGAAAAAACAAATAAGCAATTCCCATGTTAACATCTAGAGAAATAAGCAGATTAAAAAAAGAGATGGGTAAAAAACCAAACATGATTTATGGTAAGAATTGTCCCTTAGCTGAATGCTTATATATATTTTCTGAACTCCAGGAGGCTTCTAATGCTGCAGTTTTGTTCCTACAGCTGCATAAATATTTCAAAGCATGCTTACTTCTTTCCTGTTAACTCAATTTTTCTTAAAACCCTTCTAGATACCATTTCTTCTAACTTGCTATCTTTCCTTATTTCCTTGTTTCTGGAAAATCTAACATGGAATTCATGAAAAGCAAATGTTATGGACAGAGCAAAACTCTCATAAACATCTCACCCTATAGGAAGAAGATATCTTTGTTAATTGTACCTCTGTTGTCTCTTTTCATTGTGTTTGGGAGCCTTGGACCAGTTTAAATTATTTAAACATTCATCCAAGCCAGATGTACTTTTTTCAAGCCTGAAAATATTAATCCTCACTAGAATATACATTAGGCTTTTTCCCAAAATCAAGACTTCCATGTTACCTTTAGGCACTGAGTTGCTGGATGTATCTCTTAGAGATTTCCATAATGCATTCTACCAATCAAAGCTGCTTTATTTTGTTTCTCTTCCTTCTACTGAATTTTGGGGGGTGGAGGGGTGGGAG
>VYXB01001649.1:41162-225707 GCA_013397135.1 Pachyramphus minor
GGGGGAAGGGAACTCACCAAAAAAGAAATAATCAAACACTTTTTCAGATACACCAGGCTTGCTGTATTTATGATTCCAGAAAAAAAAAGGTAAAAAAGCTCTCTATTTTTTAATCTCATGGACAGAGGCAACAAAGTGCCTGTTTCTCTAAAATTAATATTCTTTCTTAGCTGGATTAGCTGGGGATAAGTCTCATCCAGGTGTTACTGAAATGCATTCACCAGTGTATTAATTTTTCTTTGTCTTCAGAAGTTATCTTTGGCAAAATAAGGTGCCTACAGCCATTTTGTGGAGCAACAGTGACATTTAGTGGTGACTGAAGCAACTCCTAAATCTTATAAACCTTTATTGTCTCATTGACCCCTGGAACATCTACCATACACTCTCACCCTCTCTGTGATTCACAGTTAATGTCCCTTTCCTTCCTCCCCATGCTTTCCATATAGTAATATTTTTAAAAGGGTAAAAAGTTATTTTCTATAACAGAAGCCTTTTAACAACATAAATATTGCATTTGAGGATCTTCCCTGCAAATCAACTCTTTTGCGCATCATGATCAAACAATTAATAATTGAAGACATTTTACTTTGAGATTCAGACTGAAGCAGTGCACTGTAAAAAAATCAAACTGCAAGGATTAGATAGAACCATTAGTTTCCTTAATTTTTCACTTGCCTCAACATTCTGGTGTTAAGTTCAGATCATTCATTTGTGGTTTTGCTTTGACCCCTGAGCAAGAGATACTTGCTCATTCCAAATCATTGTTTCCCACTTCACAGCAAGTCCCAGACCCCTGTACCCCACTGATAGTTTTAAATTATGCCTGCAGAACTCTGCAGACTAAACTGAAGATGAGCAGAGCTAAAGTTCTGCTGGCTGGCAGCTCTAACACCACAAGCAGCTCCTTTCCTGACCTCAGGAGCCACAGGAACATAAAGCATCACTTATCCTGCAGCACAATCCAAGCCATGGGCTGTCAGCACAGAGTGAACAGCCAGGTCTGAGAACCACTACAATAGTGCAAAATTATCCAGTTATTCTGTTTTAAAATAGACATATTCCAGGACTGAGGGGCCAGTTCTTCATGCACTTCTCAGCTACCAGTCAAACCTGCTTTGTTTTCAGTTATAAATGGTGAGGAGGCTGCTTAATAATCTGGTTCCCTCCAATATCAATAAAGCTTTTGGCCAAGCAGTGTGACCTGTTCTCTGAAGGAGAGCAGATTCCTCACCAGACCACTCTGCTTCCTTACATTGCAGCAACTGAGCTTTCAGTTCCATGTCATAACATACCCAGAAGGCACTTTGGAAGCACATGTTCCTCTGTTTTTCCTTTAAACTTTATTTGGCAAGTTCTAGCAAGGCCCTCCAGTTCACATTTTGCAACTGTGCCTTTTTCCTGCTTGCATCTTACCCAAATAAGCCAAGCAAAGAGAAGAGATCTCTGTCATCATTTAGAGACAGAAATTACTTGCCTGAGGCTCCCAAGTGATATATAAGATATGCCCCTATATTTTATCAGGAACACTGTTCTTGTCTACCACGTGGAAACAGTCCCAAAAATCCCTGGATGCAGGACCCTTCATCACTGAATGCCTGACATTGATGTACAACCCTACAAGGCTTTTCCTCTGAAAGAATCTACAAGATACCAACTGCACCTTTATATATGTTTCTTATCATAAGCAGATCCAAGCAAGTTCCCTCTTTGGCTGTGGGTAATTCCCTTTCAAGTTCTAACAGTGCATATTTCAACTCCTTTTCAAATTTCTCATATATGTTGTCTCCACCTGCATCATTCTGCTTGGTAACCACTTCTTCCCCAGCACACTTGGTTTTTCTCAAGCCTTCTTAACCACTTCTGTGCTTTCCACTCACCTGTATACAAAAAATAACTCAGTTAAACTTGCTGTGATTTACTGAGGGTGTAAACAAACCAGTCAGATTTACATATTTTGCTTTGATATTTCTAAATGTCCTTCTGGGCTTGGAGCAGCACTTTTTTCCCAGCATAGTAGCAAATGATTAAACTGTTTTCCTTACCTATTGCATTACTGCTCTTTCCTTTGTTTTACAAACAGAATGATCGTTGTTGCAAATACGTTTGGCAAATGTCATGGCCCATTTTAGAATTCCCCTGTTCACTCACACACACTGGAAACACAACTACACTCACAGACCCTTAGGGCAGTCAATTTTTCATTTTCCTGGTAGTGGCAGCTTTTTTAATTCATGAGCAGCAACAAAAACTGTCAAAACTCTGTGGGAAATTCCACAGTTTCTCAGTATGTCTTTGTTTGTCTTTTGCTGGTCTTCACTTGCAAAGCCAAGTCTGACCAAGTGTTAAACCAATTTTCCTTCTTTTGTATTAAATACAAGTTCAACTCTGTTTACATGTTCTGCCAATTTTCTTTCTATCCAGTTCTCCCTCTTTCCTGGTAAGGTTGAGCTGGTGGCTGCCTTGAAGCAGCATGTCAAGGGCAGTGCAGCCTCTTTTTTTCTGGATGGAGATTTTGAGTATCATCCAAACTGTATTAGTGAAATTTAACAGAACCACCTTTCTGTCCATCTCCTGAGCCCAGTGACTGTGATGTTAATGGCAAACTCTGATGAACTCACCATTTCAATAGTTTTGCAATATTTTTCATTGCTTTCTAAGAGTAAAAATAATCCAGATTGCCTACAAAGTAGGCAACTGCTGGAAACTATCTGGAGTTTCTTCCTGACCAGTTCCAGTTCTGTCCCCTCCCTTGCCTTTCCTCTCCTCCTCTTGCCTTTACTTGTACTGATGTGAATTTTTAACTCATTGTTTTAACTAAGTTCAGTGCTCTGTTTTGTGATGAAAAATCAGGTTGCTTTTCCAAGTTGACAAATCTGCAGCTGAGAAATCACCAGAATCAGTCTCCAGGCTTACTGGCCTGAAATACTTGAAAGGCACTCACAAAGCAAAGTTAATCAGACAGATGTTTATCTCTCAAAATACATGTTTAATAACTTTTCTCTTTAGAAACACTTGCTTAATAATGTTAAAATATTTCACAGAAACACAAATGGAGCCATAACTGAGAAGGAAAAGTTGTCAAAATGTTTAGTTCATCAAATTCGAAATGACTTGTAAAACTGATAAAATTCTGAAACAAAACAGTAAAATTGAAAGAGTTCTTTTATCTCTATCAAACCAAATATTTTCATACAGCATTTCAAAATAAGGTATTTTTTTCACTTTAATTTTTGCTGTAATCTGCATAATCACTTGTATTCCAAGCCTCTTGTTTTGCACACCATAGCCCTGTACATGCACTACTTTCAGCTTCCACCAGGCTTTCTATAGACACCCCACTTTAGGTGACTGTAATCAAGGAAGGAAACACAGTACAATATTATTGCCATTTTCATTTTAGAGTCTTGCTGATAACTCAGGGCAGTTACAATCCTAATTTTTACAGCAGACTCACTCTCCCTTTCATTGCCCATCATTGACTGACTCTGATATGAGCCTGTATCCTCTTTTCCCACCTTTGAAAATGAAAAGTAGCCTGACAGACAGGGAGAAATCTCTGGAAAGGAATACTTCCAGCTGTGTGCTTGGTACCAATAAATTTCTTGCAAACTGTAGGCAAACACTTTTCTGTGCATCTGTTTCAGCAATAAAATGAATGGTATGAGGCACAATTTGTTACAGATCATGTGGGTTTTGAGATAACTGCTCAACCCTTGTCTGAATATTTAATCAAAATGCATCCACATGTTTAGGGCACCACAAGAATAACCCAGTGAAGAACCAGATGTGGTGCCCAGCTCTGAGCAACAGCTCAGACCTCAGGGTTGCCTTATTTATAATTTCTCTGCACAACAAGGGAACAAATTGCTGTTTTCTTTTCCCACCAACAATTAAATTTTGCCTTTCTCCTGCAAATACCTATTTTGCTTCTCACCAAAAGCAGAGTATCTTATTGCTAATAGTGTTAACCCTCTCCATGCTTTCCTCTTGGACACTGCATTTCACAACAATAATGAAATATCTCACCACAATATCCAACTTTTGGTTCTCAGAACAGACACTTGATAAAAGGAAATTGGGATAATGAAGAGCAAGAAGATAAAAGTTTACTTGAAAGGTGTTTCAGAGAATATCCTTGTACCATGAAAGGAAAACATTCCCATGTTTGGGAAATGTGGAGAATTACGTGCTTTTCAGTGTGCCCTGAAGATGGAGAGAAGAAGGGAAAGGAAGGCTGGAAGGGATGCAGGAAGGAAGGGAGGTAGGAATGAAGGAAGAAGGGAATTGAAGGAATGATGGAAGGAAAGAGCACAGAAAGGAGGAAAGGGGAGGGAAGGCACAGAAAGCAAAGGAAGATGTGAAAGAAGGAAGAGAGAGGATGCAAAAAAGGAGCAAATTTGGGAATTTAGTTGACTGTGCTGCTCCTACATTTCTGAAAAGCTGGAGACCTTTGATTAACTGAATACAAATTGTATTTTTTCATAAATAAAAAAAATTCCCTTCTTTCCTTGGAAAAATAGTACTAAACATGTTTTGGCACAACCCATCAGTTTTTTGTCAGGTGACAAACTGTAAGAAGGAGGAAGTGGTGTAGGAGTCAGGTTTCTAATACTCCCTTTCATCAGAGCTGTTCATCAAAACATTTGGTGGGATTTGGCTTTTTCCTCATGTTTTCTGCACTGTCTGAATTTCATTTAATTTACATGACCTTTTGCAGAACATAAGAAGCTTCCACCTAAACTTTGTCTTTCCCCCAGCCTTGAGGCCGAAGAAACCAGCTTCACAAGCACAAAAGGAGCTGCTGCTGCAGCCTTGGAGCCTGTGGGAGGTTTGGGTTTCTCAGAAGGTCTCAGATTCTGCCTTCACTCGAGGTGAGATGGAGAGCAACGGACCCTGGAAGATGCAAAAACCTTGGGATGTGTCCTGCTCAGCACACAGCCAACACAGCCATCATAAAAGCAGGATTTGAAGATAAACTGGAGCACACAAGTCCCTTCTGCCAGCCCAAAGGGACATAAAACCTGCCCTTGTAATACGGGGGAACTTTCCTGGTGCTTGGGAGCATCAGGATTTGTGAAGTGTGGGGCTGAACAGAAAAGTGAGCATTTACAGCTGTATGGGAATATCCAAAGTGTCCTGTTTCCTCCTCATACTGCCTTTGTTTAATACATATAATTGCTAACTAAGGAGTTACACCATCTAGCTGAGAGTTGCACAGACCTGTAAAGAAATGCTGGCAGCAGATTACCTGGGCACTCCCTGTAACTACACCCCCACAGTGTTTGTAAGACAGGAGGTGTTTGCCACACTCCCCTGGAGCCTCCAGCTCCTGCCCACCATGGCTGGCTTGGACAGGGCTCCCTGTCCAGAAAGGGAAATTTCTGAGCTGTGTAACAGGACATGAATGTGGGAAAAGGCGACAAACACGAGCAAAATGTCACTAAAGCTCATCTGCTGCTTCCTCTGCACCCTGATTGCACCAAATCTCACAGGTAAACGACTAAAATATCTCCAGTTAAGTCAGAAGACAAAGGGTTTCTGAGTAACAAAGTCTTTTGTGCTTTTGTTAAACATGCCTCTGCAGTACTTAAGCCAAATAGTATCAGGTCAGGTGACCTCGAACTTTAGTTATTTTTCTAAAATGTAGATTAGAATGAGCAAATGAAAAAATGATCTGTAAATTCTCTGTTCTACAGGTCAATTCTGAACTCTAAAGCGAAATTTCAGTTTGTAGGAATTTAAATAATGCTGTGTCTGTCTCTTATTTTGCTGTTTTGTGAGAATCTGAGCCCTCAATTCTTCTTTTAATGCTGATAAGTTTGAGCACAGGGATACCCTGCCTGTGGAGTCGGTGCAGGGTCAGAGAGGAAGGATATAAAGTGCTATTGAATAGTTGAAAATGGTTGACTGAGGTTCTCCTTTACCCGGGAAGAAGGTTCTGCAATTTGTAATCTGCTTCTCCAAATAAGTGCTGGATACCAAACACATCTAGAAGGGGTTTGGCCTCAGATCTTCTGAATACACTTCAGTGTTTGTGATGGTCAGTCCCCTAGAAAGCAACATGGTTTGCCAGTGCACTTGGTTTTTGCCTAGTTCTGTCTGAAATGTGCCATCTTAGGTTGTGTCAGCAACACTCAGGTTGTTTCTTGCTCCATTTTTTTCTCTGCCTTAAAAAAAAATACTGTCTTCCTTATTATTTATAGTCCTTAATTGCTGATCACAGAAACCACTGAGGCAGCATCAAGTGGCATTGGCTCTGAAAGTTTATTCTGGAGAATAGGGAAGATTATGAACAAATGTGTTTTAAAAGATGGCAAAGCTGGGCAATTATTCTTCAAAGAAGTCTTAGTGTACTTTAGTTCAAGGCCTGGTTGGTTGTGTGGTGTTTCCAGGCAGGAGCAGTGTTGCTGTGTGTGCAGTGACTGCCAGCCTTGCTCAGCCCCACACTCACCCAATTTCGTCTTACATTGGGACAGGGGGAGAAAAAGGTGGGATAACTTCCACTGTGTCTCCCATTCTCTTGGCCTTGTGCTGAAATACAAAAATTGGTGTCCTAACCTCCTTCCTGAGCAAAGAACATTTATTTGCTTGGATGTTGATGCCTCAATCTGCCCCTGTGGTGGTGCAGAGCAGTCCAGGACAGTGTGTTCCTGCCCAGTGTAGGATCCAGGTTTTGCTTCCTGGCTGCTGGGGAGAAAAATAGGCACTGGGGTATGTCCTGGGGTCTTGCCTTTTGTTATCAGTTTGTGTAACCAGCAAATGAGGAAGGGGATACTCCCAGAGCCTGCAGTTCTAGCCAAAGAGGATCTTTAGCATCATTTGTAATCATTGTCTAAATTGCTGTGTTTCTAGGAGTTAAGGATGCCTGGCTTTCACTTTCAACATTTAGCTTACAAAGAAATTCCTTTGTCCTCTTGGGATGTTATAGACATTATTTTCTTGTTATCAATATTTAGAATTCAGATTTCCCCTGTCAGATTCCCCTTCACTGATATTTCCTCAAATGGAAAGGCAGACCATGCTCCGAGATACAAGAAGCTGGGGTCATTGGTATCCTCCAGATTGGCAAAAGGAGATTAAATGATACAACACTTGAAAGTTAAAAGCCAATGCTTATTAGCACAGCAGTGAGGGGGAATTTCTCAGCCCTATAAATGAAATTTTAAGGGACATGCCAGGAAAAGTGGAGATGAGGTAAAGCAATTCTGGACACTATGAAACACCAATTCTGCAGTTACTGCTTCTTCTTGTGTTGTTGAGCCTCTGAAAGGAGAGGATATTCTGAATAAAGAGGTAATTGTATTAATATTTTTGCAGTGTCCACATACACTTAATAGTAACTAGTGGTAATAGTAGTGATGAAGAAATGATGAAACATTATTGTGTTCCATATTCACAAAGCAAGAAGGATATCAAAATCTATCCTAGAGCAATGGAATTTTGCCAGGGTTTATTTAAGGCATTTTAAACTGAAAAGTAAGACAGACAAATGCATTGGACTTCATCAGGATTTTTTTTAATTGTAAATTCTTCCTGTTTAACACAAAGAGGATAAAAATATTACACAAAAAGAGTCATTGCCATTCTAAATGGAAATATATTCTTTGTGTAACAAATGTACTGCTGAGAGGATAGGAGGCAAAAATGCTATTTACAGAGAAAATCTGGACATGTCTTTTCTTTGGCATGACTGGAAACATTAGGGTAAGAGTCAGTATGGCTTGAAAGACTGGAGTTTGGCTTTTCCTGTGAGGCCATTTCCATACTGCTTGGGAATCCAAAATCAGATGGAAATGTGCAGCCCTGGGTTCTCAACCTTCTGGGTCCTGCCTGTGCTCTCTGTCCAGTTGTCCCCTGAACCTTTTTTATGATTGGTTTTTTTTCCTTTAAAATGCACAGACCAGAGTTAATGGATTATTTTAGTACTTCACTGGTTTTACTTGGTGCTTTCTCTGTTTATATAACCTAGAACTGTCTTTTCTCCCTGTGCTAAAATTGTATTTGCTACAATTGTTTTGTGGGCTGTTGCAACAGATGGGTTGGAGAAACCATGAATATAATTTGTTTGGATTTGACACAGGATACATTATGTCTAGATCAAAAGCATTTTGGAAAAGCATGAACCTCTCTTCCAAACCATAACTTTCAGCACATAATGTCAAACATAAACTTAAACCAGTGAACTTCTTTTACAGACACTCATGCATTGGCATTAGGTACAAAGTTTTTCCTAGTGAAAGGAAAGAAAGAAACCTTGGTTTGTGCATGTGAACTTTTGTGGTTCAGCAGAAATGAGGTGACAGGTCTCACTGTGCCAACAGAAGAGTCCCTGGTTTTCCCAGGATAACAAAGGAAGGAAAACTGGTTTCAAGCACCTATGAAATAACCTTTGGGCCATCCAAAGCCAAAATCCAACTCAGAACTATCTTCTTTTAACATAGGTTTCCAGACAGTTTAATAGGACAGGGTTTAGTACTGTTGAATACAAATATATATGTCCAAAAAGTCCTGAAGTTAAGGACTTACAAAATTAGGAAACACCCCTGTGCAGTTCACCCCTGTTCAGACCTGGAACTTCATTGTGTGGATGAGTCATGTGGAAAACCAGTGTCTGATCATGTAAATGAGGATTGTTATATAATTCACACACTTAGGTGTGCCAGCTCCCAAAATTAACATGGGAACCAAGAGTACAAGGAAAAGCAGTAAACACTCTAAATGTTGAGAAACAATGGAGAACACAAGAGACCAAATGGGTGGTTAAGCTGCAGTTTGGCATCACTGAAGACTTTTTTTTTAAAGATTAAAAAGTGCCTTGACACTCATATGGACCCTCAGCCAGCCAGAAGTGACAGAACTGTTGATGTGGCAGAGAGTGACTCCTCTGGTATCTAAATGGCAAGAAAGCTTCTCATCCCAGAAATACCTACACTGGGTTGGCAGAAACTACTCCACTCATTCCTTCCTTCCAGTGGTTCCTTGGGAACCATTCCCTGCTGAGCAGAGACAACATAATTGTCCTGGGACGGGAAAGCAGCAGAACAGAGATAAGTCTGTTCCCATAGGGTAGTGCAGGATTTTCCCATGGGGAATCCTGCTTTCTGTGCTCTGCTCCAAACACTGCTGAGGATTTTACATCAAGATACCACAGGATAAAATTAACTCCACTGTGGGTACCATCCCAGAGTTATGCTTTGATGATCTCAGAGTAATGTAATAATTTCATTTATAGAGCACTGAGTAAGTTTATTCTATTAAGAGGTACTTTGCAGCCTACAAGCACTTACATTATTAGAAGACTGCAAGATGAAGGGAGCTGTAGCAGAGCCAGGATCTTCTGAGGTGTCCAATCCAAGCTGGAAAGAAACAGCACATTTAGAACCATGGCATTCACTGGAAGAGTTTATAGAGCACAACAGAGCATCTGTTACTTGACTTCATTAAATAGAATTGGATGGCTTGACCTTTTCTCACCGTTTCATTGATACAATGAAACCCTCTGGAATAAGGAAAAGTCACCTTTGCCTTTCTGCACACAGTGCCAGCCTGACTGCTCTGTCATTTGCTCTTTGGTTGTCATTTCTTCTTCTTTGTAAAATACTTTCAAATACTGAAGTGACAGTAGTGAAATGAAGTGTGTATTTCTGATGCAAAACATTGTTTTGTACTATTCTTCTAAGCTTGTGTGGTTCTTTTTTCCTAGTAGGTTCAATTTTTTTCTTTCTTTTACCAGGATCTTTAGGTGAAGAAGCTTTTCTGCCAGCACCTCAGAATATCTCCATTCTTTCTACCAACATGAAACACTTCTTAACTTGGAGTCCTGTGATCATCCAGGGAGAAACTGTGAGATACTCAGTTGAGTTTCAGGGGTAACTTCTGGTTTTGTCTTCTTTGGTCTTTGCACACTATTTATCTAGACTTAAATTCCTACTTTTTTTTTTATGTTTTGAGCACTATTCAGCTCACAAGCCCAGGAGAAGTTTGATATTTCTTCAGCACTGCTAATCACAAGTGGGGGGGGGAATTCCTTTTACTCCAATTCTGAGACTGTTTATGGGTTCATCAACACCTGAGTAATCCATGTGCCTTTATTCCATTATAAGAGATCCACCATAAGAGATCCAAAGGATTAGGAAAACCTAAAGTTAGGAAGATCAACAGAAGTTTATGTAGAAGGAGAAAGCATTTGAGATTTATTCAGTGTTAATCTTTTAAACATATAACACACATCGCAAGAGGTTTCTGATACATCCTGAGCTATGACTTGCATTACAGTATGGCTTTGGAATTCTGGGGTACCAGGAATGATCAAGTCAAATGAGTGGGCAGGATATGATGCACCAACACTGCGTTGGCTCTCCCCACCTCCTACAATATTGTGCTGCATTTGGCTCATGAGCAGGCTGGGCCTGAGAGATGCTCTCTAGATAAGATCTAAACCACACCCATACTGCTTTCATACACTTCTGGTATTCCAGCATATCCAGGTGCTGGTTTTACCCGGAAAGAACTAACAAGCAGCCTTATCCCTGTCACAGTTGCATCTCCTGTCACACCACTGCCTGTGCACTCTCTTCTCCCCTCAGGGAGTACGAGCGAGTTTACGCCAACGAGAGCTGGATCCCCGTCTCTGAGTGTTCCCTCNCCATAAGAGATCCAAAGGATTAGGAAGACCTAAAGTTAGGAAGATCAGCAGGAGTTTATGTAGAAGGAGAAAGCATTTGAGATTTATTCAATGTTAATCTTTTAAACATTTAACACACATTGCAAGAGGTTTCTGATACATCCTGAGCTATGACTTGCATTACAGTATGGCTTTGGAATTCTGGGGTACCAGGAATGATCAAGTCAAATGAGTGGGCAGGACATGATGCACCAACACTGCGTTGGCTCTCCCCACCTCCTACAATATTGTGCTGCATTTGGCTCATGAGCAGGCTGGGCCTGAGAGATGCTCTCTAGATAAGATCTAAACCACACCCATACTGCTTTCATACACTTCTGGTATTCCAGCATATCCAGGTGCTGGTTTTACCTGGAAAGAACTAACAAGCAGCCTTATCCCTGTCACAGTTGCATCTCCTGTCACACCACTGCCTGTGCACTCTCTTCTCCCCTCAGGGAGTACGAGCGAGTTTACGCCAACGAGAGCTGGATCCCCGTCTCTGAGTGTTCCCTCATCACAGCCACGGTGTGTAACATCACAGAGGACATCTCAGCCACCGTGGCCTACAACCTGAGAGTGAGGGCAGATCTTGGTGCCAGGAGATCAGAGTGGGGCACCCTGAAAGGCTTCTTCAATCGTAACACCAGTGAGTCCCGTTAGGGCTTAGGCTGTGTGGTTCATGTCAGCTTCTCAGAGTCTGGTGTTGGGGGATCCCTCAGGAGCTGGGGTTGTTCAGCCTGGAGAGGAGGAGGCTCAGGAGAGACCTTATCACTCACTACAACTACCTGACAGAAGTTTGTAACCAGGTGGGATCGGTCTCTTCTCCCAGGTCACCAGCAGTAGGACAAGAAGGCACAGTCTAAAGCTGTGCAAGGGGAGGTTTAAATTGGACATTAGGAAGAAGTTCTTTCCACAGAGAGTGATCAGACACTGGAAAGGGCTGCCCAGGGAGGTGGTGGAGTCACTGGACTTGGTGCCATGGTCTGGGTGACAAGGTGGTGGTGGGTCAAAGGTTGGACTCAACAATCTCAGAGGTCTTTTCCAACCTTGTTTATTCTGTGATTCTGTGTGTGGTGCATGCCACACAAAGCCCATATACCCCCAGAGCACATCCTGCTTCTCAGCTCCTCTCATGCTGTGTTGGGATGTGATGTTTCACTCACAGGCAGCCATGGTGTTCTTNGATGATCTCAGAGGTCTTTTCCAACCTTGTTGATTCTGTGATTCCGTGTGTGGTGCATGCCACACAAAGCCCATATACCCCCAGAGCACATACTGCTTCTCAGCCCCTCTCATTGGGATGTATCATTCACAGGCAGCCATGGTGTTCTTGAGCAGGAGGTAGGGCCAAATACACCAGGGCTTGAATTTGAAGGGTTTCAAGGTAACTGCAGGCATTTATTCTGGCAAGCTGGTGGTTCCTGCCCCTGATTTCAAAGAGTTGTGATCAGCTAGATTAGCTGCCAATTAATCCTTGTCATCTAGTCACTTCTAAGGGCCCAGAACCTGATCCTATGGAAGCATTCACTCTAGGAAACAGCCATGGCACCCTCTGTCTGCCTTATGCTGTCCTGGAAATCCAACTCCCTCCTCCCGTGTTGTCGGATACACGAAGTAATCTCAGAAGAGGAAAGAAAAATGGAAAACATATAACTGCCTTCATTCTGGGAATGCAGGGTATTTTCTCCATATCCTTTCAACTCCTGCAAAGCCTGAGGCCCAGCTCAACCCAAGGATCATGATGCAGCCTAAAATTAGCAGAATATTTCCAGCGTCTTCAGAAATTATCTACTACTTCATGGGTGAGCAGTCCTCACTTATACAGAACTTTCAGCAAAGAAACATCAGAAGTGTCACCTAAGTTGGTGAATGTGTCACTTGGTGTGGAAGATTATTCTAGATAGTGTCTTAGCTGAAAAATCCCTCCCTTTTCCAGGAGCTCGGGTGGCACAGAGCTGAGCCACAGACCACAGTGTCAGACAGAGAGAGGGGAAGGACATTCCTGAGACTGACATAAGAAAAGCAGCAGCTTTCTCACAGTTCAGTGAAGTACTTGACAGCTTGGTCCTGTGCCTCAGGGACCTCAGTGCAACCCTCTGGCTAAGCTGTGAAAGCTCAGAGGCTACAGCTTGCAATGGGATGCAATGTGAATACGACAAATGTTAAAAAGAGAAGGAAAAGTCACTCCAAGTTCTTGTCCTTCTGCATTTTTCCTGCTTGCTTTCCATTGTCTCTGCTTTCACATCTTTTGGGAAACCTGGCATTGAGTCTGAGAGTAGCTAAGGAATCCAAACACAGCCCACAGGTTGTGTAAGGGGTTCACAGACAGTCAGGGCATCAGCACAGCCCACGGTGCTTCCAGACTGAGAAGCTCCAGTGTCAGAGGCGTAGGTGTAGAATCACATAAAGTATGATAACACATGGAAAACACTTGGAAAAGATCTTCCAAAAACTAACAATTTAGTCAGTCTTCCTTCCTCATATATCAAAATTCAAGTACTTATTTGGTATCCAGTGGGCCAGCACAGAGCTAAAGAGAAATGCTTCTGTTTGGTTAGTAGTTGTATCTTGCAAAGCCCCTTTGTTGCTCAATATTAATTTTTAACCTCCAAATAATACCATCAATTTTCTGTTTTAGTTTTGAGCCATAGTGTTCAGCAGATTTTCAGCTTTAAAAGTTAAAGTAGATTTCTGGGCCTCCCATTTGTGGCACGTCCATCATGAACATACTTGGCTTTTATGTTTTCATATTACTCAGTACTGATGGCAGTTCATTGGATGTAAAAGCAAATTCTATTAAGAACATCTCTTCTGTGTGGGACTATGCATTGCTTTCCTTCCTTTCTTGAAAGCAAGGAGGTTGAGATTGGTTTCAGCTACAGCAGAGTGCTAAATAATGGCACAGATAAGCAGTGCAAAGATGATCTGTCTTGCCTTGATTCTGAGATCACGAATGTACAGAGTGTAGTTTCATCTATATTTGACTGATTCTTTTTATTTCACTAATATTCCTCCTAGCAGAATTCCAGGCAAAACCAAGCTTTGAATACCAAAGTAACCAGGAAGCAAATCACCTACAGATTCACTTGCATAAATTTACAAAATCTTAAGCCACAGCAGATCATCAGCCCAAGTCTACCTAAAACCATGCAGAGCCTAAAAGAAAATCAGGATTCATGTGAAATGCCTGAGTTATCCTGAGGCTCATAATGCTTTTCCCTTCACCTTTGAATAACTGCCAAAGTTCCCATGAAAAAGCAGTGGTTTCTCAGCTCCTGTTCTGTGTGTTAGTGCTGAGCTAATGCCCAGGAGCAGAAAAGCTGGGCTGATCTGGTGTCTCTGCTCCTGGCTGCCCAGCTGGTTCTGCTGCAGTCGGTCACGTGGGACCCTCAGGCCAGACAGTTCCTCTGCTGGAGAAAATTCAAAACCTTTCAAGTTCTGCGCAACTCAGCTATTGCCAAACTCCTGTTTGAAATGCCAGTCACAGTCCTTCTCCTGTTGGAAGTCTCTTACTGTATCTACATGTACTGGGAAGTAGAGCAGAGGGGTTTCTGCCCCACTGAAGCAACCAGCTGTTATTCCAGATCACTGTTACTGTACTTGTGATGGCAGCTTCTCTTCCTCTCCAGGCTGGGAAAAAAGAAGGAGGGTTTTTAAGGGTTGCCTCTGATGTGATAATGGTGCTCTCTCTGTGTTGGCAGCCTCCCTGACCCCACCTGTGATGAAGATCATAGGAGATGGGTATCATTTGCTAGTGGAGCTGGAAGACATGGGGCCTGCCTTTCAGTTCCGTGTTCTCTACTGGAGGAAGGGCCAGGAGAGGAGGGTGAGTGTTACCCTTGGGTTTTGGGCAATGAGAGAGAGCCCTCAGAGAGAGATCACACAGACACTGCCCAGGGCCTGTTCGCCAGTCCCAGATCCTGCTGTGAGACTGGAGGACCTGCCTGGAGTTGGTGTGTGCAATATTACTCTGCACTGGGCTGCTCTTGTCCTCATGGAGAAGCTTGTCTGTTCCTGCCATATTTCCTTCTCTGGGAAGAGGAATCCCCCCAGGTACCTCAGCTGTTGAAAGAAACCAGAAGTCAGGTATCCATCACAAACAGCAAAACACTCAGATCAGGCAGGACCTGAGTCATTGAGCTCTTACACCAGGGGAGTAGGCTACAGTCTAGTGTTGTGGTCCAACATCATCATTATGGTTCTTTTGCTTACAGCTTCTTCTTTCCATCCCCTCCTACCCTTCCAGTGTGTGGTTTCATTCTGCACTCCACTGTGCTTCCTTGTTTGCTGTCCCTTTCTTCCCTTACCCACACTGACACCTCCTGTTTCTCCTTCCTTTTCTCCCAGTAAAGTCTGGGCAGCATCATGAAAGGGCTCCTGTTCCAAAACAGGTCCTTGCCCTGTGTTCTGATGCTTTCTCTCCTGATTCTGCGGCAGATGCAGCGGAAGGTGGTGAAGGAGGTCAGCTCTGTGGTTCACCTGGACACCATGGAGGCAGGAGCTGAATATTGTGTGAAGGCTCAGTCGTACGTCGAGACCATCAACAGGAGCAGCAGCTTCAGCCAGACCCAGTGTGTGAGGGCCCAGGGTGAGAGCCAGCCCTGCTTCCTATTCCCCTGGTGTAGTCATGCCCAAGGATACCCAGCAGCTCCTCTATTTCCACCCCATATCTCCTGTCTGGTTTGCAAGTGTGCCCATTTGTTCCTTGGGAGAGGTAAAAAAGGGAGACTCGTGAGCGCAGCCCCCTGCACTGGCACAGGTATCCTTTCCTGGAGTGTGCCAAGGAGGGATCTCACTGGGATGGTGGGAAGAGCAGCCACTCAGGGTGCAGGCTGACTGCAATGAGTTTTAGTCCTCACAATGTCTCAGAGAAGTTTTGCTGCTTCTTTTATTTCCAGGTGACACATCCATGTGGCTGGTTACTGCCCTCATCTCCTCTGCTGGCTTTGCTGTGGCTGCTTTAACCCTGCCTTTCCTCACCTGGAAAACAAGTAAAATCTTTCAGTACTCCTGCTGCCCCGCTGCTGTCCTGCCAGAAACACTGGTAACTGCTTTTACTGTGCTTTTTTTGGTTTTTAGGATGCTGGGTATTCCCAGGAGCATGGGGCAGGCAGGAAAGGCAGACACATAGGAAGCCCTGCTCATTCCAGCGTGATGGGCTGAGCCCTGAACTGGCTGCACAGCTGTCACTGCCTTTAACACAGCCCTGAGCAGGGAAGATGCTCCTGGTGCTTGTGAGGAAGTGGCTTGGGAGGCACAGACTGACCCTGCCTGAGCAGCTGCTCCCTGAACCAGACAGTTGTGTCATTGGCAACACTGCTCCACATCCCTGGAACCAGCTCTGAGCTGCTCAGCTCCTTGCTGAGGAGAAACCTAACATCAAAACTCCCTCAGGAGTGTGTTTGAATGTCCAGTTCAAGTGACAGTGCAGCAGCTTTTATGGCTGAGGGTTCCAGAGCACTGGGTCTCTGGGCAGTTGGGGCACTGGTGTGGAGAGGAAAAGTTTGTGGGGAAAAGCAGAAGACAAGCAGAGCAGCTCATCAGCCTGAGGGTGTTTGAGTGAGTTCATTTGTTCTGCAGAAAGTATCAGAGGCCTCCACCCAGCTGATACTGCGTGGCAGTGAAGGAGCTGAGCAGTGTGATCTGACGGTGGTTGTGATGCCCTCAGAAGAAGTTCTCCGATTGTGGATTCAAGAAACACTTTAGACCACCCCAGAAAACACCTTCACCCATCTGTATCGAAAGCAAGTAAAGGTGACAGCTGCCAGTTCTACACTTCCCCTTCCTATCCTTACCCAGGAGCAGACATGAGGTAACTCAGTTCCCTTTCCCACCTCGGTGGTCCCAAGGCAGAGCTCACCCTTCAGCCACCAGGATTTTACCAGAGCAATGCATTTGGAGCCCTCTGCCTTAGCTCCAAACCATTTCAGCCTCAGTGTTTTGCCTCAGTAAGAGCTTCTTCACGTTACAAAACCAGCTGGGATGAGCAGGAAAAAGAATGTTTTTAGGGCTGCAGGCCCTGAGCTGAGGTGACGCTCATTGAAAAGGATGTTGGCAGTGACTGAATCCTGACATGCTGCGTGTGACAGATAACAATGTATGGTGCCACCAAAACTTACAGACAGAGGGATGACTGGATTTCACCAGTGTTTAGGAGGGAGTGATGTGAGAAACATCCAGACTTCAGAGATGGTTGGAATTTGAGAACCTTCTCAGGAGCAGAGCTTTGCAAGAGCAGCATCATCACTACCAATGTACAGGTCCAAGATGACCTAATCAAAAATAGGAAAGCTGTGTGTGAGTGAGGAAAGACTAGGAGCTTCAGAAAAAAATATAATTAGGAATTAATTGTTTAAATGAGAGGGATTGGAGAAAAATAGGGAAAAGACAGAGAAAGGTAGGCTCAAGAAATAGGAGAAAAAATAAAAAGGGACAAAAGTAAGTGCAGATCATGGTCAGGATTACCCAGTGTCTGCTGGGCACCCCTGGGGTTCAACAGCAGGACACTGACTGTGTCACAGAAGGCAGATCATAGAAGGCAGATGTACTTCTGTGGCCAGCAGGGCCAGGCTGAGGGACAACTGGCTAGAGGAGGAATATCAGGACGTTGGATCAAGCATCACAGCACTATGACAATTCCAGGCCTGACAACATCACTGTCCTCCAGATATACTGTTGTCTTAAGGAAATTCCTTCTAAACACAAATAAAATAGAGTTGCTGTAAATATTGCAATTATGGCTGTCACTTCGGGAAAAAAAAAAAGTAATTTATTTCCTCTGAAGCAGAGACTTGTGTTAGCAGGGCATGAAAAGACTGATCTGAGAAGCTTTTTTTAAGGCTCTCAGTGGGTCTAATGAAATGCAAGACATCTCTTTCTTAAAGAATGTGCCTTAAATCTCATTCTTGCAATCTTGCATGAGGCCTTCGGGTGGCAACAAAGCACCGTGAAAAAGTAGAAGTGACTCAGGACTATTTACACCTGTATTCTCCTGTCCAGGCTTTTGCCCCGGTTCCTGGTCAGCACCTCCCTTTCGTGTTGTCGCTCAGTTGCTTGTTTTATTCCTGTCTCACTGGTTTCTGTCTGGACAATATCGGGATGCAGAACTTCGGTGTTAAATCATAAGGTTGTTACTGCTGAATATTTAGCAAATTACAGGGTGGGAAAATCCATGCAGGTCTGAGCATTGAAGACTCAGAGCCGATTATTAGTTTGTTGCTAATTAACTGGGAAATGCCTGGTTGCAAACACCCACGTGATGCTGAGCCCAGACAAGATTTGGGAGCACAGGGGGCATATGACAAGTGCTGAGGGTCCCTAAATCAAGCTGGGGTGGCAGTGGAGGCATCCAGAGAGTGGCTGATTCCAGCAGCAGGTAGTGCACAGCAGTGGTTTTTTGGAGGATAGTCAGCACAGAAGTTCACACCCCTGCAGGGTTAAGGGCTCTTTGTCAAACATCCCCTTTAGCCAATGCTTGAATTTTCAAGCCATAGCTCCCCATCCCAGAGGCCTTGGTAGTAAGGCTGCTTTAGAGAGCTCCTGTGCCTCCCATTTATCTTTATTTTATTGCATGAGTTTAGTGCCTTGGCTTCTAGTGTGCCCCACAGGAAAATGTCCTGTTGCTTGTCCATTCCATGGCTAAAGGTCCAAAAAGCCTCAGCAATTCCTCCTATCTCTTCCCCCTGACACTGTTGCATTATGGCAGTACCAGCAATTGTTTAGGGATACAGACAGAAGAAGGGAAAGAAAAGGCCCCTTGAATGTGAAGGGCTTTAAAAAAATTTATTTTGATGCATAATTTCCAGCTGCACATTAAGCATGGAGCATATGTTTCTTTCTCACTTGCAATAACAGATTTTATGTCCTTCCTCATTGCCAATAAAGCAGCTAAACTGTTGTAGAAAACTGTGCAGACAACGTTAAACAAAAGAAACACCTGAAAAAAGATTCTTACAGTAGGGACATGGAAGGGAATTGTTTGAGTGCCACTGCCACCTTAGCGAGTCTATTTTCAATTTACATCAGGATATTCCATTTTACGGTGACTTGAAGCCAAATTTGAGATGGTGATTGAAAATCCCTGGCAACCCTCTCACTTTGAAGGCTGTGCTGCCCTTTGTGAAGCCTGAACAGAACAAGAGGAATTCCTCTGCCCTCCCTGTACCCAGTGGCACTGGTGTGGGCAGCTGCCATCAGTGCCTCCCTGGTTCATCTCCCTGCATTCCAAGAGTTAATTGTGCCTCAGCAGTCATGGCAACCACTGCCTTTGATCACTGATTTTGCTCCCATGACCATGATACCACATTTCGAAGAAGGACCAGACAAATCACCGCAGTGAAATTTGCTCTCTTTCTTTCCCACACCAAGGGGCTCCATTTCCTTCAAAACATCATTCTTTTCTACTTTTCTCACAATATGTTGTATGAAAATAAAGCACAAACCTGCATCTTTTTAGTGGGTTTTGTTTCTGTGCTGAATGTTTGTAACCTTTGGGTTGTGACTCAAAAAACACCAACTTTCTCCTTGCAAGAACAGAAGAAATGGCGCTAAGACCATTTTTTAAAGGAAAAATTATGCAAACCAGCATAAGAACTGTTGATTACATGAACATTTGAGAAGAGTTACATATTAGTGCATTGACAAAAAAGCAAGGAATTCAATTATCTGTTCTGTGACACTAAGTGGCTGGAATATAGCCTAATTTTTCCTGTGAAGTGTATTTCCTTAGAAGTTTATTGCTGTTTACAACTTTTAAAGGCCAATATTAATATACAATCCAGCATTTCACTGTCCAGTCAGATATTTAATTTGATAAATTTCTATTTTAAATACTTACTGCATCATTTCTGCATGTTTTGTCTCTTTAAAATTTAACAACTTTCTTATAAAATTAAAAAGTAACCAAAATCACCACTTTGGCTGCAAGTCAACTGAGTTTCTTGCAAAGGTGGTACTGTGTCCTGCAAATGAACTGCTACAAAGATAATAAACATCCAAACCACTGCAGATACAGATATTTAGTGTTTAAAGAATGTGTGTAGAGATGACTCTGTTGTTATTACAGCACAAAACTGCAGAAACAGAAAATTACTCAGTTCAGGTCTCTCGTGGTCTTTCTCAATAAATGGACTATAAAAAAAAAATCAGAAATTACTAAATCAAGATATAAAAGCAATTAAAAGATGGCAAGGTTAAGTGAAATTGCCCAAGTAAATACTTCACACGGGGCCCTAATTTGGTTCCATGCAGTGCCTGGGCTATAATTTAGCCATTACTACAGAAATGGCTCCATCTGAGGATTTTAATGTCCGGGATTTGCTCGGGATCAAACTCTCACCTTCGCTGAGAGCCAAGGACGTGCTGTCACGGTTCAGCCCAGCAGACAGAGATCCTTCCCCAGACATCCTGCTCACCCCACAGCCCTCAGTCCCACAGGGGGGTTGACAGCACCTTGCACTTGATTTACAGATCTTCAGTGCTGGAATAAAACAGCCCACTGAGGAAACTGCCAGTGTGAGGTGGCTGCATTTAAGGGCTGACTTTAGGGGGGTCTGGGGGGCAATGATGGGGTCAGACCCCACCACTGGACAGGTCCACAGCAATGGGGCATCAAACACAGCCAGGCACAGCACAGCTACAGCTCTGGCAGTGGCAAGAGCCAGGCTTGGGCTCAGAGGCAGTTCCCAACAGAGGGGAGGTCCTGGTGAGAGTTTTCACCAGGAGAGTCCTCTTGTGTATCACCTTCTGACCCCCAGTGACGTGGGTGCACCTTATCACAGCTGGTCTTGGACAGAGCCACTGACCCCAGCAGGGTCTATCAGCCTCCTCTACAAGCAACCCAAAGGATCTGTGTCTTCATTGCCCCTTGGGACACTAACAATATCTGATTGGGGTGGTTTTTTTCATTTTTACATTATCTTTTATTTTTTTATCAGACATCTGAATCAAGAACGTGAGGCCTATTTAAAGGCGGAGCAGAGGCTTAAAATAAATACATTCTACCTGCCAAACAATTCATGTTTGGCAGGACTATTTTAACTGAGTGCTCTATATCTGTATCTATCAAATCATGCAGTCTGTTCTGTGCTATGGGTGTTGCATTAACTTACACAGAATAGAAGGGCTCTGTGAAACCTGAATGATTTGGAGACTATCAGGAGAGCACATGTTAGAGGAAAGAAGGTGCCTGAAGATGCACACAGCCTTAGACTTCAAGTGGAGAGGTGGGGTATTCCCCTCCTGAGACCTTGTAAGATACTGAGAACAAAAAGGAATTTTCCCCAGCCAAAACTCAGTCAAGGGAAGGGTTGGAAAGGGGAAATATTCATGATCAGCTGTGAGCCTGGAAATATTACCAGGCAGTCTTTATGCTGCTGCTGAACCTTTTTTCTCTTGCAGCAACATTCCCATTTAAGTTCCCAGATTTATAGCATTTTTCCTTTGAAGAATTTCTCTTTTACTTTACCCCCCTGCTGAGGCCAGAGAGTTCATGTAGACCGTGAAAGTGGTCCCTGATACAAGCCAGCTACAGCTCTATACTTTTTAGCATATTGTGTTCTTCAAACCAGCCTTCCACTGCACAAACCCTTTCTTCTCACTGCTGTGCTTTCACTCTGGTGAGTGTCCTGCTCGTCCTCCAGGTTGCTCATATATCTCATCCCTCCTGCTGCTATCCAGACAGGCTGATGGCCAACATTTTCCCTCTTTCTGCCAAGTCCTGGCCTTGACTCCCTCTTCTGCCATCTGGTACAACTTCATTGTTAAATTTGACATTGTTCCCAACTCTCTGCTGAGTTTCGTGCTGCCTCAGGTGTCCTGCAGTTTAGAGGATGTCTCTCACCATGACACTGTGTGTCATTATGGGACAGTCTTACCCAGCCCTTCTCACACAGTTTGGCATTTTCTTGGTCACTTTTGCATACTCATTCACTTTTCTTCCAATGCACTGTGAAATGCTGTCCCCTGCTAGGCAGGAGCTTTCTGAGCACCAGCCTGTCATCTGCCTGTTGACCTTTTCCCTTCCACTTAGAACAGTTATGCAATTACCTGGCTTTGCTGTGGAGAGAGACCTTTTCCACTCTCTGTTGCTTTTACTATTGATCTCTTGATGTTTAGTTTGGTTGCTTTGCCTTCTGCTGTGCTCCTGGGGGAGAGACTTGTGCTCAAACTCAGACTTGGTACCAAAATGTTTAAAAGCTGCTGCATGATAAATGTGCTGTGTTCTGTAGCTTCTGTTAACCAAGTGAGGGTTGGTCTCTTCTCCCAGGCAACCAGCAACAGAAGAGGACACAGTCTTAAGCTGTGCCAGGGCAGGTTTAGATTGGACATTAGGAAGAAGTTCATCACTGAAAGAGTGATCAGACATTGGAATGGGCTGCCCAGGGAGCTGCTGGAGTCACCACCCCCAGAGGTGTTCAAGGAAATATGGATGTGGCACCAGTGCCATGGTTTGGTTGACAAGCTGGTGTCCGGTCATAGGTTGGACTCGATGATCTCAGAGGTCTTTTCCAACCCCATAGATTCTGGGATTCTGGAATTCTGGGATTCTGCAGTCCAAATGCAGTGTTCTGTTGCACTGATCTTCTGCCTTCCTGTGGCAGCCAAACTTTGCACTCACCTTCAGCATCACTACCCTGTGTCCCTTCGTCTCCGAGCCAGAGCTCTGCTGGAGATCATGAGCACAGGCTCCTGATCCCTTGGCTTGGAATATGTCTCCATATGCACAGGATGTGCATTCATTCTGTGCAAAGTCATACTGGGCCCCTCCAAAAGCCCTCCCTGCATTTTGCACTGGGTACAATTTCTGCAGATACACAGAAACATGAACTGCAGGGTACAGAACTTGCTCAAACAGATCTGCCTGGTCACCCCTTTCTGAACTAAAATCTCATTGCAAATCATATTCTACCACTTAAAATGCCTGGACATATGGATGAATCCTGATTATGGGAACAAAATACTCAGACATACAAATAAGCAACATTATTCTTCATATAAATGACACCAAATGTGCACAGTTTACTCCTTTGCCAGGCACAAACTGAAAACTACAGATATTTAAATGTTCTAGCTGCTGTCCCTAAAAATATATTGATAATAGAAGGGAAAAAATGTCTTAAAAAAAAAAACAACAAGGAAGTAATATGAATTAATTCATCTGTAGTTTGTGGATTAGGCACCTCCAAAGGCACAGTGGGATATAACAATATATAACTTTATATGAATATGAAAATCAGATGCCTGGGTTATAAAAGAGTGTGTTTGTGTAATGAACCCTTTGACATTTCTCAGCATTGCTCTGTTTTTTGTGGCCACCTTTGCTTTAGAGCTACAATTTTGCCAGGCCAGGGTGCCTAAGAATACTGAATAACTCACAGGGCTTTGATGTGCAAGAATGCTTCTTTAACTGCAGCAATAGAGAATGTGGGTTCTGCTTCCAGTGTTCTTCTTAACTGGGGCTGTAACTTCTTATAATAACTTAGACATATCAGAGCAAAGATAACCTCAACAAAAAGTGCTAAATATTATTTAAACTTCCATCTTAACCCAATTCAACAGTCAATTGTAAGGAAATTATTCTTGTAACTGCGAGACAGAAAACCTTCTAATTCTAAAAGTAGGATAAACACTACATTTTGTTCACTCCCAGCAGAGGTGGACACGCATAAATGGCCTATTGGGAACAGCCTCAGGAATATCTTGCTTGCTCAGCCATGACCTTTTGGACTGTCTTTTGAGGCAACTCACCAGTCAGCTCTCCGAGACACGAAACACAACATGACTCAGACCTGTCACTTCTTTTCATCTCCCTTCCTCTCCACCAGCTGCTGGAAGAATTAAATGCAGATAGCAGATAAGTACAAATCTGTTAACATCCCAGTCCCACCCCGTTTTTACACAGAGAGCAGTGCTGGATGATTAATCTAATGCTGTTTGGGACAGACTGCAAATCAGAGAGCTGCAGAGCCCCTGTTTGTTACAGCAGGGGAAAGAGTGGCTGGAGTGGCACCATCCTGGTGTCCAGGCAAGGATGAGCAATGCTGACCACTGATCAAAACATCCACACCAGCCACTCTGATGTGGGTGCTTAGGGATGTCTACTGATCAGGGACATTGGGCCAAGGGAATTGTCGTGGGGAAATCATACAGGAGAACCAACAGTTTGTTTTACCGCTTTCCTTTCTGTCAAGACTGCTAAAGGTCTTTGCTACAGTACTGTCACAAATCATTTTTTGCCTGGTTGGTTTAGGAACAGGAAGAATTTCCTGAGCAATCTTCTTGTCCTTGACTAAATGCCCACAAGCAAAGTACATGAAAGACACACTTCAAGTCATAAATTAAACCCAAGACCAGGATTTCATATGGTGTAAATATTCAGCCCACCTTCACATGTACCCTAGTGGGACTGCCCAGGTTTGCTGAGGGCTTAATTTCTGGGGAAAAAAAATCAGTACTAATGTCTCTCAGCAGCATCTCTTAGATGAACAGGATTATACAGCTCAGCCTGTGTGCTCAGAGTGCTGAACACAGACTGCTTTGGGTCAGAATTCCAAGAAAAAAAAATAAAACCCAAGGTGAAAATGGCACAAGGGAGCCTGCACACAGTGGAGAGGAGACAAACTATGCAAAGTAGACTAATATACAACTGGGGGAATTATATAGAGCATTTCCATCCCATCCCTCTTCTCTGAATATAAAAGTCAAACTTGACATTTTGCTGGACAGAGTGGGGATAGGGGAAGTATATTGGAGGCAAACCAATAATTCATATTTATCATGGTAAGAGAACAAGAAAAAGATGAGCTATGCAGGTCACTATGTCCAAGGAGGAAAATTCTGGCGAGGAAAGGAGATTTTGAGGCATTTGCAAGACAAATGAATTTAGCAAGTAGATTCTGTGGCTCTGTGGTGCTGAGGAAAAGCAAAGATGGGCTGTCAGGAGGGGTGCAGCCCAAGGTGGCAGGAGGAGCTGGGAAGCCAAATCCAGTGACAGCTGGAAAGGACAATACAACCACATGGGAAAGCCCAGGAGGGCAGAACTGTAAGAAATGAAAAATTTAAAGAAAAGCTATAGGGTTTTAAAAATATTGATTTAAACCCAGTATATAATCCCACACAGCTGACACTGCTGGTTTCAAATAAACAACCAGACTAAGCTCACCATGCCCCATCACACCAGAGGACCCAAAAGTAGGGCTTCCTCTCATGTCAGTGAATGGTGCTTCTGTCTCCCACTAAGTGAAAAACACAGCCTGATTGAAGGATTCCTTTGCAAATGCTATCATTATTTTAAATCCTCTGGGTCAAACTCTTTTTGAATGAGAGTAAATACTGAGTAATAACAACTTAGAGTGATCCTGTAAGAAATAGTAAAGGAAAAGGGGTTTAGCTATAACCTGTGAAGGCTTTTTTCACATCACAGAAAAGCTACTGCTGCACAAAGGTTTTTAAAGATTCTCATAGCCACAACATGAAAACTACTTCTCTATAGCATTCAAACCCTTCTACTGTACTATTAAACATAATACCACATAAATACAACTTAATCCAAGCATCCAAACTGCCTTCTGCAACATATGTATGATCTTTCCATTTTTATACACAACAAATCTGATAAACAGAGATTATATAAAGAGAAGGCACTGGAGTATTACAGCATGAGTATAGCACAGAGTAGTTTCCGTCTTTTCAAGTAATCCCAACTTATGCAGCCAGAGGAGTCTAATAATGAAAAAAAACCCCTGACTTCCTTTAGGAAACAGAAAACTATTCATAATAAAAAATAGCAGATTTTACTTTGTGCTTGGTATTTTTAAATGTTTAATATTCTAAAGGCTCTGTATCATGAAAGAGACCAAATTTCTGATTTATTTTGCCTTTTATTTTTTTAAATATACTGCCAATATCTCTGTTCTCAACAGCTCTGCCAGCCTGAAAATGAAGAATGAAGGAGATAAGGAAGAACAGAAATAGAAATATCTATTAGGATTAGGAGCAAAAACAAAAAGTAAGAAGCATTTAGGACAAAATTATCAGAGATAACAAAACTCTTGGATGCTCATCCCTCTGGGAGATGGGCATGGGGAGAAGCAGAGCGTGCAGATGTTGGTGCTGCAGCCAGCAAACACAATCCACAGGGCAACAAAAAGAGAGAATTTGTGAGAAAAGAGCTGTAAAGACCTGTATTCACACTTAGAGAAGTGTGATGATTCAGATGGTCACAGCCACTCCAAAGACAATCCTGAAGAACAGAACCAGCTTCTTTGTGAAGGCTTGGTGTCAAAGTTTCAAGTGCTTTGTTTATTCCTCTAAGCAAGTGGATAACCCTGAGAAACACAGACCATACAAATGCATTTACTGAGTGAATGTCCTGCAAATTAAAAATAATCGAAGTAATAATCCCGTGGTCCTCTAAATAGCTATCCTCTCTATTTCTTGCATGTAATTAAACCCAAGGAAATAATGCTGATTATTTGGCTGCAAGATGTCATGCTGAAAAGACTGGAACAGGGAGAGGTGACATGCAATTCCAACAGGATAAGACTGTGCAGAAGCACTTTGCTAGTGCAGACCACTGGAAAAAAACCCTGGCACTGAGGAGGTGGTTGTCACCACGTACAGGCAGGAGCAGCAAAATGAAGGCTCTTAGGAAATTGTTCTCACAGAGCCATGTGAGTTCTCTCACAAAAGTTTTCTAGTAACTTTCCAGTTTATTTATAACACAATGTGATTAAAACTAAGTGACTGTGTATAAATAGTGGAAAATCTCATCAACAGTTGGGTCCAGACGTCCAGAACAGGCACCAGCAAGAGCCATAACAGAGCCCTATGGCCATCTGTGAGGGGCATCAGGGATGCAGCAACAGGTCCTTCAAGCCTTGTGTGGTGGCTTCAGGGAGAAATTTCACCTCATCCTTCCTGGCTTTCAAGGAGCTGGAGAAAGGGCCGTCACATATCATGTGTGCAGGTAGTAAGGCACAGGAGGAGCTTTGGATGTGGAGCCCATGTGCTGCCTTAACAGAGGTCAGGGTGTGAGATGGGAGCAGTGTCCCTCTGTTAGTGGCTGCATGGTTACTTCAAGGCTTTGCTGGACTGCTCTGAGAGGCCACAACCATTCCCAAGGCCCTTGCAGGGAGTCCTAACAAGGCTGGAAGGAAATACCACTCAGTCCAAAGCCCAGGAGGCACATGCAGCTTCTTTATCACAGAAAATTGCATTCATCTACTCGGGACGCAGAACTGTTGTGTGACAAGTGTGGCCAACCTCAGTGCTTGGGCACAGGGCCTTAGGGATTGTCCCCTCAGCACCAGCAGGTGCTCTGCTCCTCATGGCACTTAGGTGTTCACCAGACAGCTCTGAGCAATGTGGAGAAAGGTCAGGGACTCTACAACCCAGACAACCATCACAACAGGGCAATACACTTCTCTTTGGAAATGGGATATTAAGTAGTGCTCCCTGCTCTCACAGCATTGCCATCTGGTGAGTAAAGGCCAGGGTTTGCTCTAATTATCTCTCTCCATCTGTACAAATCAGGACCTACAAAAATTTCCTACAGACCCACTTCAATCAGAACATCTGTGTGTGTTCCGTCTGGAAATTACAGGCTGGGAAAGGGGCTCCACTTGGTATCGTGGAAGATGTGGGTTTCACTCATCACACACTCAAATCTAAATTCCTCCGAGGGTTTGCTGATTGCCAGAGCAAGCCCCTGAAGAAAGAGATTTACACCAGTGTGCAGCCACCAGAATCAAACCCCGGATTTACTACTCGCTAGCTCAGAGCAGAAATGCTAAAGTACCACTCGATCCCTCCTCCTCCTCCTCCTCCTCCTGGACGAATCTCTATCCTCTGGTATATGAAAAATGCATTTCACCGCTCCACATAATAATTCTTGTTGGGACTAAGCCGTGACGCCTCCCCCCGAGTCCGGCTGAGCCGCCCGTGTGCTGCAGTGGTCGCCGAGGTCTGCCGGCGGTGGCAGCAGCAGCAGCAGCAGCAGCTGTCCCTGTCCCTGTCCCTGTCCCTGTCCCTGCCGCCCGCTGAGTTCCCCTGCCCATCCTACGGGAGCGGAGGACAGCGAGTCTCGCAGCCTGCAGGTGTCTCCCGGCGGAGGAGGCTGCGGAGCCCCTTGGGATCATGTGTGGTACCCGAGCAGATGTTCACTTGCTCCGGGTGCTCTCTGCCAGGCAGACCCTCAGCGCTCTGAAGCTCCCCGGCTCCGAGAGGACGGCCCCGCTCCCTCGCCTGCAGCTGCTCCTTTAACGTACAAAGGCAGGATTTCAAGTGAAGGGAAGAATGGGAGTCTGGCTGCAGCGTTTCCTTCACCGCTACAACAGCAGATTGGAAGAAGCTGAGAGTTTTGGTGCCTGGACAACTGGATTCTGAATCGTGAGAGGCTTTGAAACCCCCCCCTCTCTCCCAAATAAAACAAACCCCTTTGACTTCTTCTCTCAGCAGGAGGGGGAGGGAGGGCGGATTTACCATGAAGACAAATCGAAGATGCAGAGCCCTGCTAGCAGTGAGTCTGAATCTGATGGCTCTCCTCTTCTCTACAACAGCTTTTATCACGACCCACTGGTGTGAGGGCACACAGAGGGTCCCCAAGCCGAGCTGTGGGAAAGAGAAGAAGACAAACTGCCTCAACTACGGCGGGAATGAGACTGCAAATGAGACGAACCAGAATGTGGTTCATTACAGCTGGGAGACGGGAGATGACCGCTTCCTTTTCAGGTATTTCCACACCGGGATCTGGTACTCCTGTGAGGAAAATATCAATGCTGCTGGTAAGTATAAAACAACTTCCTTGCAGCTTGTGTAGCTCTGTGTTTGCCTCGGTGCGATAAACACACAGGCTGTTCTGTGCTGTGCCTTAGAGCAGATTCGCCCTGCAGAGAGAGAGAGAGAGAGAGGCAGGATTTTAACAGTTCTTTGTTGAAAAGCAACCTGTTTCCAGCGAGAGCAAGGATTTTGCTTGTTTACCTGCTGGCTGGAGCAGGGTCTATGCTCTCCAGCCCGGCTGAGCCCCTGAGCCAGCGGGGCACTGCAGCCAGGGACTGGCCAGCGCTTCCCTTCGAGCTGCTCCATGGAGCGCACTGAAGGCAGCGGCCGCGAGTTGTTAAGGAGGTTCTGGCATCTGATTCTGATTGCCCCGAGGACAGCGGTCTGAATGGCAGGGGAAGCGCAGAGGTCACAGTTTTTATCACGCTGTAGCCTAGACTGGCGTTTTCCTGGTATTCCTTAAGGAACTGACCACCCGCAAGCCCTTCCTGGAGGGTGTGTTTGTTGAAGTAGAGAAATGGCAGGTAAAGGGCACAACTGGGCACAAGAAAGCTCCTTTCTGTTCCCTGCTCGGCGTTTCCTTACAGAGAACCACTCAAAAACATCTCTCCAGCTTATCAGTGCGATGATTTGCTCTGCTGTACCCTGGCACTCACCAGGAAATAAAACACTGGAGGGTGGATGGCAGGCAGCTGCCATGGGACCCATGTAAGTCTCAGCAGATGCAAATTGACAGTCCCTACACCCAGAGCTGTCTGGCAGAGCAAACACTCAAACTCTGCTTCAGAAAGAGCTCTTTTCTAGATGATGGGACTGAAAAATAAAGTTTACGAATGTGACACAGTATGAGAGGATGGATTGTGGATACTGGTTCCTTGCTGGGCTGTCTCCATCCTATCCTGCCATTGCCCAAGGAGTAGACTGGGGATTTGGTCCTTCACCACTGCTGGGAGAGAGGAACAGTTAATATCCTAAATCTCAAAGGACACAACCTCTCTGATAATGGGAAGTTTATGAGATCCTGCTAAAACTGCTCTGTAGGGATATATTATAAAGTGGGGCAAATTTGGGGAGGCACTCGCAGCCCACTCCATCCCATAAGGCTGTGTATTACATATTCTCCATGGTATTTTTTGATTAGTTGGTCATTAAGACCAACTTCAAGAATTAGTTGGTCATTAAAACTCAGTTTAATATAAGAAGAGGAAAGTTCATGAACTCCAACCCTGAGACTGTCAATAAAGAGCTCCATGCTGAAATGAGGGCACCAAAGCAACCCTCTTGATGTTAGAAAAAAAACCAAACCGCAGACAAAGTATGACTTATCTTACTTATTTGGGAATCAACTTAGGCCACAGCAGCCTGAGTGAGCAGCTTAAGACTCTCTGGCTTTTTGAGCATCTTAGCTGGGATTGGCACAATCAAGCATGCCCATATTTCTAGCAGATATTGAAATCTTTCCAAGTCAAGATGCATGTGTGAGATAAGTTGTAACTGTGTGACTCTAGCCCACTCAGAAAAGTGAGTTATCTGTGGGAGAAGAGAAATACAGTGATCTATTCTGTACTGGGTAAACAAAGCTGTGCTGGAGTGGGTGATTTCGGGAGAGCTGGAAGCCAGCTTTAGAAAGTTATGGTGAAAGCAGGAGAGAAGGGGTTGTTTCTCCCTCCCCACACCACCACAGCAGCCATATGTGTGTTTCCTCTTATTTCAAACACTAACTTGGGGGGAAAGTACTCTCCAGTTAGCAGACCAGGAGGGACCAGCCTTTGCAAATAATCCAGGCAGGCACAGGGATGTATTGCCCTAGACAGACAGCTGCCTCATTCAGATTTATCTTTTTTTTTCTTCTTTTCTTTTCTTTTTCTTTTCTTTTTTTTTTTTTTTTCTGAAGGAAACAGGAACAATGTAATGGACACAGGTCTAAATTTGTCCCTACTAGTGCCAACATAAAATAACTGACAGGTTTTCACTCAGAGTTAGAGGTTTGTAATACGAGACTGTCAGAATGTTGTCATGGCCTTTTGCAGCCTGACTGGTGATCATTTTGTCTGAGGCACCACCCAGCCCCAATCCAACAGCACAGTGATCATGCTTGTATGTCCAGCCACCCCACTCAATATATCTGTGAGTAATCCATCCCATGGGCTCATCACACCATCCACAGCACACTTACTGACCCCAGTGCTGTGGGTATCACCAGTCATACAGTCACCAGGTGTGTATTAAATAGTATTGTATTACTTGTATTTGATAGTAGTGTATTTAATTAGCCAAAATCCCCAGCTTGAATGCACTGTATACTGTCAATAACATCTTTTTTAGAGCTTTACCCAAAGCATACTGAGTGACTGCACCAGCAGTCTTTGTCCGGGCAAAGTCCTTTCAGCAGTCACTCCCGGCCTCACACCTCTGTCAGCAGAACATATGACCACAGTCTATGGTCAGCACCATTCCCACAGCTCGCATCCTATCCCTGGTTCCTCACTAACTCACTGGTGCCTGAAGCTGAGCAATGTGAATCCCACCAGGCACACGTGAATCCCAGTAACTCTCCCTGCGATCGTGATGCTGTCAAAACTATCCAGAGCCTCCAAACTTTCCCAGCTGTGAGCCACACTCTTCATCCAGCCACCAGGCTTTTGATTTCTCTCTCCCTCCAGTCACACCATCAAAACTTTCTGCTCCCTGCACTGGTGCAGCTGCAAGACAGCAGATCTTGTAGTGCCAACACAACAGGACCAGTTCCCAGCAGGTTGATGCTGCAGGAACTCCAGGAGCAGGACTCCAGAGCTTCCAGTTGGCTGGAGGGGCTGGGACTCAGTAACACCTTAAAATGACATTTAGGCTGCAAGCAAACAAATTTTTGAGTGTCTTCTCCTTCCCCTTGTTTATCTGCAATGTGCATTTGGATTCCAGAGGCTGAGGTGCAAACACCATGTCAGCCACTTTGTGCAGAGCCCAGCGGAGCGTGCCTTCCTCTTGTTGCCAGTTTCTAGTTTTCACTGACAGCTCTAACAGAGATTGAATGCTGTGATTATTTCTGAAATAATTTGTGAATCTAGAGTTTATTTTTATCCAGCATGTCTAGGACAGCTAAAGAATTCAAAAAGCATTTAGCACCTGAGAAATGTAATTGTGAATCTCCTCTGGGAATAGAAGGACTGGAGCATTCATATTTCATTGGTGGGGGAATCCTGTAATTATTTAGCACAATTTTTACCTCAAAAATGTGCTGAATCCATGTCTACCAAAAAGAGGACAAGGCTTCCCCTTTCAGAGTGGGTGTAGTGCTTTGGAAGCCACATAGGTGGAGGTACATTCTGTAGGAGAAATGCATCTAAGCTCAGAAGGGCATGAAGCTAAAACACATCCTACAAGCTCTGCTGGTCATGAGTCTTGTTCTGCCCTCACACACTGCACTTGGGGCATCCTCCTGGCTCTGAATTCCTTGGCCATGGCCAGATGTCTCAGAGCCAAGCTCACTATAATTTAATTTCTTTTTGAGTGTGACTTTGAGTGTGTATCTTGTTGCACACCTGCAGTGTGGGGCTGTGCTTGGGCAGTGCAGGGCAGCTCATGGGATCCCAGACCACTGATGTACCAACAGCAGCAGTGCTGAACCAGCTGATAGATTCCATGACACATGTGCCATGAAAACATTACCACATGAAGTAGGTAAGGTGGTGTATGGTATCCTAAGAGGTAGAGGAGTTGGAGAGCTGGGAAGCACTAACAAGTCAGTTTTGCTCAGTGGTGTGTTTGCTTTGAAGTTAGCAGAAAACAAAACATGAACTCAGATCTTGATTTAGTTGCCAAAGAACAAACAATCTCAGTATTAACATACACAACTAACACGGAAAGCAGCTGCCTAGTTGCCTTTCAAGAGTACTGTCCCATTAAACAGCCTTTCCATCATGCTCCCACACTCCACAGAAGTCAGAAGAGTAGGAATGGGTATGTGTGGCTTGTTTTGTGGTTTTGGATTGATTTCTGAGGGCAAAGGGGCCTTTAGCTCTTTGTATGCTCTAGGCCAAATATTCCTTAGCACTCTGGAAGGAGTAAATTGTAGATAATGGAATTTAGATGGTAGATAAGGATGCATCAAAATGAGCCGTAATTATGGACATTAGGTGCACCTTGAGAAGGAAGCAGAGGAGAGGTATATTCTGCAGAAATGAGTAAATCTGTGACATATAAAGAGCAGAACTTGCCATTTCAGAGCCACAGAGTGGTTCTGCATCACCTTCTCCCCCACTCCCCTGTGCTAATAAGCATATCACAGTGATTCACTGCAGGTGGCTGTCCAGAGAGGGACCAGGAGAAGCACCTTGTGAGTATATAATTAAAAGCAAGAGGAATTGGGAATTCTTGGTGGATTATGAGAAATACAATATAATTGGCATGACTGAAACCTGGCAGGTTTGTTCGCCTGATTGGAATGTAAAAATGGCTGGTTCTAAATTGTTAGGAAGGAAAGAGTGGTAAAAGGAATTGAGGAGGTAGAGCTCTATATTAAAGGTAAAATTTCCAGCACTAGAGGAACTGAACCCAGGGGGCCTGGATAATCTCCATCTGGGGATGTTGAAATAATTGGTACATGAAAATGCAGGTTTAATAGAAAGAATCTGTACATCACTGTATTTAAAGAAGATGGGAAAAAAAGTGATACAGGCCACTTGACCCAGGAATCTTAGGACAGTTTTCAGGGAAAGCGCTTAGTGCACAGCAACAAATGGGTTTTATCAAAGGTAGGGCTTTATTGAAGGTAAATCTTTTAACAAGATGAATCACTTCTTAGACAAGGGTAACGGATTAGACCCAGTCTCTGTGGATTTACAAAAAACCTTTTGATGGAATGTCCCACTGAAAATTCTTTACAGGAGAGCTACAGAGAGTGGAGAGGACGGTAAGAACACAGTGACAGATGCAGGGATGTGTCCACACTGGGGAGTGCTAAACTGCCTGAGCCACTTCAGGCTGGAAGGGAGGCACAAGATACAGAGAGCTGTGATATTGGAGGGGATCAAGTGAGAATGACAGAGATCAGACAAGACATATCGTGTGATTTAAGAACAAAAAGGCATAACAGGTAAAAATAAATACTCCTTCCTGCCAGGGAATGTTGTGAAGGGNCAAAAATAAATACTCCTTCCTGCAGAGCTCCCTGCCAGGGAATGTTGTGAAGGGCAAAACTGGTGACTGCATGGACCCAGGGAGGAAACATCCATTTCTGTTACTAATGTGATGATTTGAGAGCAACCCCTGATTGGGAAGTCCCCAAACTATTGAAGCAATATGGTAAGATAATGGGAATATATGAGCAGAACCACCCTATGCACACCTCTTTGTTCTTCTCTAAATGTCTGTCCCTGGAGATGGTACAAAGACAGACCTTTTGCTTGAACCTGTGTTGCAGATTTGATTTTACTTATTATGATGGGTATAAATAGATTGTACACTGACTAAAGAACAGTCTTACAAAGAGGCTGTGGCAAGTAATACAAAAAGGGGAATTATATTTCTAGTTGTCCTGAAATTTGGGGTTGGGTCTGATTCTGTTATTGCTGAGATTTGCAATCTAGGAAAAAATTAACTAGAGATACAATTTGTGTCACCTACAAAAAATAAAGGCAAGATGAATACTACAGCAATCCCATGGACATCAGCAAATGTAGGTATCTGTGCCTAAAGTGATGAACATCATCATTAGAGTACAGTGGTAAGCACTTCTTGGGGAGATTACATTGCTCTTCCTATGGGATGAACTGAGCCCTCGGATTATGTGTTTTCCTCATTGGCCAAAGAGGAATCTGCATAAGACTTTGCAATTCCTAACACAGAAGCCTTAATTTGAAGAGAATAATCCTGCTTTGAACGTGTTTCTTACGTACGCTGCGACACAAAATCTGGGAACATTGGCATTACAGAGCAGAGATTTTTCTGCGTAACTGAAAATGGTCTGATAGGGTTGTAAGAACAGTATTACATTTTAAAGAAGGTTAAAAGCACCAGATGCCAAGGCATAAAGCTCTGTGAGGTCACAGGTAGTTACTAATTGCAGGGAAAAGATAAGCACTGAGTTGGGGGCCTGTATTTGTCTGTGGGCTGACTGTGAGCTGCCAAGTGCTGCCATATAAAGGAAAGGTGTTATTCCAGGGAAGAATCAGCACCACAGTGCAAGGCACAGGTGACACCTGTGCCTTTTGTTAATGCCACGTTATGGTAGGAAAAAGGGGAAGGTGAAATGGATGCAGAGAGGGATTTCCAAGGTAGTTATTAAAAGAGGATCTCCTTCAAGAAAAGAAAACTGGCCCTCTTTAGTATAACAGATTGAAGAGCTAGAGGGGATGTGGTGATACCTTATATAGAGATGGAAAAAGAAAATAATATGACTTAAGTAACTTCTCACTGGGGTGAAAAAAGGGCGAAAATCCAAGGATGGAGTTCCCAGAGAGCATCTCTGGACCTCACCTCCACAGAGGGCAGTGTGAGCAAAGGAAATCCATGGGCTGAAATGGGTGCTTCTAAAGTCACAGGAAGAACTGCAGGAGAGAAGAGGAATGTTCCTGGCATGAGGGAGCTTGGAGCAAGTCCTGCATAGCTGATTTGTTGGTGTCTTAAGGAGGTCTGAAAGGAGGCGTCTTGCCTGGCCTGCCTGGCTCGTGCCGTGTCCATGTTCTGCTCCAGGTTGGCTGCTGGTCACCGGTGGGAGCCAAGAGAAAAATAGCTGCTGCCTTGATTCATGTCACACTTTCTGGAGGGTTTTATGCCTCCTCTAAAGCATCAGAAATTGGCTACAGGTGGAGGCAGTGTGTGAGGAGGCTGCTTTGCTGCCGCTGACATTATTACAGCTTCAGTATCTAATTGGTATGGCTGCTCATGCACTGAACATTAAACTGATGATCTAATTTGGGATCAGAAGGGAAATCTCCCTCAGGCTAGATAACAGGGAGAGTAACAAATTTTTGCCTTCCTTTACAGCCTGGGGAAGGATCCATTTCAGAAAAGCACTTGTGAGCTCCTCGTGACAAATCCCTGGTATTTTGCTTTCAGGACAAGATAGGCCGGGCCATAGGAATTTACTGATTTATTCATGTTCCTCGCCATGACTCTTGCTCTCTTCCTGTGGTACATGATTTCTGTGGTGGTGATTGCTTTATGGTAGACATTCAGGTTTTTATAGGATGTTGGGGATATTTTGTGTCTGTGGTGCTCTGGGAGTTTTGGATTTTAGGTCCTCCTAATCCTGCTAGACAGACTCGCTGTGTGAACATCCATCATACATAAATTGTGGATATAAAGTCCCTGCAGGCTGAGCCTCATAACAGAGCAAAGGGACCAGGCAGCTAACTGCTCCTTATTTGATGTGTTACTCTACCTCACAAGCAAGCACTGTGTTGTTTTCTCTTTGAATGTGTCTGTGCTCAACCATTTAACCCAGTAGCCTTAAATGAAGCACCTGAGGAGTTCTGTTAGTTCCTTGCAAATGGAATAAACTTCAAAGCGTTGGAAGGCTAACACATAAGTCCCAGATTTCAAAGACAACTGGGATGCCTTACCCCAGTGTCAGTGCAAAAATATGAACAGTTGCATTCAGGGCTATGGAAATAAATACAGGATGGAATATCAGTCATCGTGCTATCCCCATGGTTTTTAAATTACACCAGACTTAATTCTGATTTTAAGACTGTCCTTATATGGAATTGGAAGGTCAGCCCCTTGCTCGCTGGGATGGGGAGGAGAAACAGAAAAGGTAAAACCAGTGCATTGAGATAAGAACAGTTTAATAACTGAAATAAGGTAAAACATAATAACACTAAAAACACTAAAGGAGAATTTGTTGCAAAGTTATTAGGCAGAAGCTTGGAAATAAGGTTCATAAGAGGAAATGCAAGCATGATTTTTTTTCCCTTTGACTTCAAAAACTGGATATTCATTTGCAGTGTGCTGATGTTCACTTCTTTTAGAAGTCACGGGCCAAAGGTTAAAGTTACCTCAGTTTCCATACTCCAAGTCAGGAGCACTTGCCTGGAAGAACAGGACACCTCAAACCAAAAAGCAACTGAGCATCTTGGGCAGGAAAGGTGGGATAAGTTTCTGGAGTTCACTTTGAAACAGGCAGCCTAAATTGCAACAGCTAAGAGGAACAGAGAGCAGATAGATGGGCAAAACAAGGAAGAAATACTGTTATGGTGTTAACTGAGCAGAAGAAATACAAGTTGATGTAGTACAGACTCTGACATTCAAGGTCCCTTCCCCTCTAGAAATCCCTTTGCCTCTTCCCTACAGTCACTTGCACATCTTTCAAGCTGCAACCTGAGGGCTTGTGTTCACAGTGTCGTGTCCTGCCATGAGAGTAAGGCTCTGTCCAGGCCCTTTTTCCCTCCATTTTGGCACATGTCAGCTTGTGATATCTTCATTTTCTGGAGTAATCCCATCTGTGGAAAGGAGTTTCCTTCTTTGCTGGCAGAGACTTTCACCTCTGCCTGCCCTGCCCAGGTATCTCTGGAGATAAAGCACAGATACAGTGCAAATACTCTGGCTGGGCATTACCTGGAGAGTAGCACTGGCATGGCCAGAAGAGAATCCACATTGATCCACAGCTAATATTTGAAAGGAATGAGAGCTATGGAACCATATTTCATCATCAATCAGGGCTTTAGGTTCTTATGGGTTTAATTTACTCCTTTGATCATTGTTAGTCACCAGCCTGGACGGAACAGCTGAAGCCCACGGGAGACTGTAGAAGGTATGTCATACTTCACACAGCGAGGGGTCTACATCAGCTGCATCCTCTGTGAAGAGCATCATTTCTAGTCTTTTACAGTTTTCTGGGCAGCCCTGTAGTCCCACAGACAGTGAATTGCCCATAACTAGTTTGTTTTGGCATATTTACATTCCCATGGATTCAGCACAGTGTGGCAGATGGTCACCTCTGGGAGGAACAGGTGAAACCCTCCCCTTCCCATTCCATGGCTTGAAATGCTTCAAGCAACTCAGAGTTCTGTCTGCTTTAATGCTTTGCAGATTATGAAGTCAGCTCTAATTTTGACACCAGAGTCATTGAAAACCTCTCTCAGCACTATTGTTTCCTCAGTTCTTCCAGTCATTTAGAAATCCGAACTATTTTCCAGCTCTCCAAATGATAGATGTGTGTACACATCCATCAGGTCTTACCCAGATAATCAGCTGAATCTTGTGACTTGGCTGTGTTTCAATTAGACATGATTTGAGAGCAGCCTGTGGAGATGTTTGCTTTCAGATACTGTGCAAGATTTTTCACATCAGGGATTGTTTGAGTGTGGAAAATGCAGTTGCCATGGCACATAGTGCCAGGCAGCACCAACCCCTGGGCATTCCCAGCTCTGCCCACACCCACTGCTCTGAACAGCTCTGCGCTGCTCCCACCACCCGAGGGGGAACCCCACTGTGTGGATGGGACCTTTCTGATGGAAACAACACCAATTTTGGTGGGGTTTTTTGAGGGGAAAAGCACACCTGAAACGAAAAAGTGGGAAGGTTTTCCATGTTTAAAGGTAGGAAGTTTTCAGGGCTTGGGTTTGCTGAAACAGCAGTACAGCGTTCAGATCTAAAAACAACCCCAAAAGCAAAATGGATCGTGAGTAAACTCAGCCTGAGAAATTGAACAAATTCTCCTGTTATTTAGAAGTAGCAGAAATGTGGATGGGCAGCAGCAATGAATGGCAGCTGCCAGAGGGAGAGAAAACAATTGTCTGCAGCGTTCAAGACATATTTTAGTGCAGCTCTGTATGAACATGATTATTTTCCAGCGGAAAATATCGCTCCAGCAAAATCAACAGGGTCGACTGAAAAAATGTTGATTTTGCAGAATAACACTCGATTTTTCATTAAAAAAACAATTCAGTTAAATGCTCTGTCTGGGATCACTTTAATCAAAGTTGGAGTATTTCAGTTGTTAATTAACCTGATAACTCACTTTGAGTGAGCCCATTAACCTGTATTTTCCCTAATGTAGTAGTTTTTTTCACTGGAGTTGTGTTGGAGTCCTCAGCCTCGTCTAAGCTGGGATCCCTTGTGGGTTATAGTTTTTTTTAGACAAATACAATGATTTTACTCTCAGTAGATGATGTGGGATCTCATCAGAACCACATGACTCCAGATATAATTGGAGAGATAAAGATTTCTTAGGGCTTATTGGGAAAAAAAAAAGGGGACCTTGTCTGTCACAGGCTGTGAGCCAGGGTGTTACTAAAAGGGAATGTTGTTTAAATGAAACATAATCATTTAAATTTCCATCAGAAATGTACTTTTGAACTCGTAAAATTTTATGCAGAGTAAGTGAATACAGACAGCTCCTTCTTTTTTTTCTTTTCTTTTTTTTTTTTTTTTTTTTTTTTTTTTTTTTTTTTGTGAGATGAAAAGCAGAGTTATAACAGAGTTCACTCAGAGCTACTGGATTTCTTTTAAGTCAAATTATTTAACTAGAATATTTTCAAACCGTGTCATCGGAAGACATACAAAGTAGGATTTCTCAGAGTTGTTTTTATTTTGCTGCTCTGGTTATTAATGAGCCATTTATCCCTTCAGAGAAGAAAGAACTCAGGAATGTAGGACCAATAAGTGTGATCCAGGACATCAACTGTTGGTCCTTGCTATGGCAACAGCCACGTTAGAGACAGAATATTGTCTTAAAGACAAAGCTTTTTTAGGTGTTTTTCTCTGCCCTCTTCCCAATTTCCAGTCTAAACCATCAGGTTCCTGAGGTGTTCTCTGGCCAAATCCAACCACCTTTGGGCAGTGTGGGGGCCTGAAGTCAGGAGCAAACAAACCACAGGTTTCAGGTGGAAGAAAGAGTAGAACACACATGGGTGTCACAAAGTCCTGAAGCCAGAGAGATTCCAGTGAGCACGTTGAGCTTGGATGTACAACTGTCCTGGAGTTCAGACCCAACCTCTGTGCATCTAGACCTGCCTTTCAGCTGCCCTGTGAGCTCTCCAATTGCTCCTTGGTGTCTTCCACAGGCCCACAGAGGAATGCCAGCCTGCATCCATGCTGGAAGCTGCAGCCAGGCACCCCTGATCTGCAGTGTGACTGTGCCCACCACAAGGTGGGCAGAGCAGAGCAGGGAAGGCAGCCCAGAGATACCCCACACCAGGAGACCTGGGGGCTCAGTTTTCTGGTGGGATTGAACCTGGGGGATTTGGAAAAGCCACTTCTCTTGGTTAGGTTCTGCTTTCGAATTACCCTTTGGACTAGGGAGGGACAGCTGTCTCTGGATTCTGCCCAAGAAGGGCACAAGGAACAAACTTTTGCCTCCAGCAGAGTTCAGCTGTCCAAGGTGTGTGTGTCACTGAAATGGAGAAGGTAAGGGAGCAGCCCCACTACCTCCACAAGCCAGGGAAAGGGAGGTGTCTGGGGACCTATCTGAGGCGACAGGACCCAGAGGTGACCCCTCCACCCTGTGCAGGTGAGCTTTCTTCAGTAGAAGCTTCTGTGGAGCTGGAAAGCATTTGCCCTGCAGAGCTGAGGGATATCCCTCAGCTGCAGGACCATAAAATGGGAGAAGTCCCAATGAGCCTGTCTGAGGGAACACTGAACTTGCTCCTGGGAAGCTGAGCACAGGGATTTTAAGGCCTGGGGAACAACTACTCCCTTGAGTGTTTGCTGCTGGACCCCTCCCCACTCAGGGTAGGGCTGTGTTCAAGGGGCAGGAGCACACACACACATGTGAGCAGCCATGGCACTAACATGTCTGACCACACAGACCCACCAGAGACAGCTGTGCCTTTACCAACACCCACAGAAACAACATCACCCTCAGCAGCAAACTCTTCTTCCTCCTGTGCCTGAGCAGGTCTGCAGATCACTGCTGAAACATGCACACTGGAGATGCTCAGGCACATCCCATTGATGGTCCCTGAGATATTTTCATGTCTGTTATCCATATCAAGACCTCAAAACTCTTACCCACCCACTAGCTCAATGTTTCCAGATGTATCTCCTCCTGCCCTCTGGCTGCTTCAGTTTGAATTTCCCTGACAAGTTACAGTTACACATAGACATGCACACATACAGAATTAGATTAATTAATTAGGATTGAATAGAGAAAACCACAGGTAAATTTTGGACTGGTAGTGCCCAATCCTGCAGGCCCCTGTGACCCATCAGCCCTTCTCAGGAAGGCCAGCAGAGACACAGCTGAGCCCGTGCAGAGCCAGTCTGGTTAGGAGGGAATGTGTTTGCAAGGACTTGCATAGATGGTGTCTCTACCTCACCCTTGGGAAGACACAGAAGCAGCTGGTACCAAGTGCTTTGCTTATGGATCTTTAGGTGGTTGGTGAGTCCTCTCTCCTCAGCCTCCAGCAGCTGAGCTCCACAGAGCTTCACAGACACCATTCCAGCCGCTGCTCCTGCGTGGAAGTGGAGAATTCAAGCCGGGTCATCTCTTCTATGTGTGAGTGAAGTGCAGGAGAGATCACTCCTTGGCTTTCCTCTGTCAGAATCACAGCCAGAAATCAGTGAAGGCAGGACTCTCAGAGGGATGAATCCTAGAGACTCTTCTTGTTGCTTCTCCAAACAGCCTTTTCTGTATTCTCTGAAGACTCTCCAGGAGCCTGGTTAGGAGGAGAAGATGCATCTGGAAAAGGACAGCACAGCAGGATAAACTCTGCCAAGTCTAAAATTAAACTTAAGAGGGCTTAAGAGATCAGTTATACAAGATACCCAAAAATAACTTAGAATAAATCCTAAGAGGAATAGTGAAAGCACTGCTGACTTCTTCAGTTCTCAGTAAGATGCATGTCTGCATGGGGAAGTATGGATGTGGTCTATAAATACCACCAGTGGTTACCATTAAAAATGGAGGAGGGGTTTCCAGTGCTCCAGCAACAGGAACAAGGAAGGGAAGTGTCAGGAGCTGCTTGTGCCGTTCCTTCCAATGACCTTCAGCAGTAAAACAGGCACAATCCAGACATCAGCTGCTGGAAGTGAACATCCTCCCAGGCTTCCCTGTCTCCAGTCTATGCTCAGTCTTTGTGCCATGGCTCCAAAAGGACTTTTTCTGGACACTCCAGCATTTTCTGTCCACATTATTTAAACTGGAAGCCTCACCACAGCCATTTCTCCTGGGAGAGATGGTGTTCTGGGCAAGCTGATTAGAGGGAGGAGAAGGATTCACATTCCTCCCAACAGCCTGTGATCACACTCCCTCCTCCTGTCCTGCAGACAAGGCACCTGCAGCCAAACACTCTTGTACCATCCTCAGTTCCCACACGTGTCAGAAAGGTTCTGTGCCTTGCCATGTGTCTGAAAGGCACCACGTGCCTCCATGGTCTTTCTTCTCCTTCTGTTGCTCACAACATGCTGGGAATTCCAGGAATTCCAGCCCTTCTTACTTACAGCACAGTCTCCTTTATGGTCCAGAACTCTTTTACGGATTTTATATTTCTCTGGATTTCTTGGTCAGGGGCTTAAAGTACAGCATGTGTGAAGAGAAATTGGGAGAGCTGGGCTTGTTCACGTCCCTAAAATTAGAGAAAGAATGACTACAAGGGTGCCAGAGCAGCCAGAGAAGTCCAGGTTGGGTGTAAGGGGCCACTTCTCCAGAAGGGTGGTGCATCCTGGGACCAGAGCAGGGGACAAACTCCATGTTGGAGTCCTGAAATCACAGGTATCACCATCTTTGAAGCAGGATTTGGCTGGAAGAGTCACTGTTGACCTGAGGTGTTAGTGATAGTCCTGCTCGGAACAGGAGGCTGGACAGGAGACCTGCAGGGTCCTGCCAACACAGACCTTCTGGACTGGTGTGATTTCTGAGATCCATCAGTTGTCCTTCTGTCTGCCTGCCCCAAAACTTCATAGCTTTTCCATCTGACATTCCTTCTGCTCAGTTAGAGCCTGCCCTGCCAACCTCTTTGGACACAGAGATGGTGCTTTGATAGATCAAGTGTTACTTCCTTTTCTTGGCTGTCCCCTGGGCAGTCCCCAGATTCACAGACTAGAAATCCTTGCCCTACCATGGAGTTACCAAAATGTTCATTTCAATGTCAAGTGAACCTTTTCTTTTAGAGCAATTTGTATATAGTCTGCAGACTATGTACACAACACTTCTCAGTGTATTTAGCATAGGTTTAAATCAGCAAAAATAAATTAAAAGCAGTAATAATAGCATTATAATAATAGATTGTTACGGCAGCACAGGCATCATTTGAAAGGTTATATTTATCTCAATCTTAAAAAATTAACATTTTACATTGATTTGTGTGTATAATTTTATTAAAACTAAGAAAAAATTACACACTGGCTTTGCTATCACTGTGGCATTTCGCTTTATTCTTTTTTAATGGCTCACATTTCCTAAATCAGCCCTTTGACTCTGCAATTAAAAATGAGCAAAGGTAATAAACAAACCCCTAGTCTTATAGCTGCCTTTGCATCAATTAAAGTCTTAAAGGGCAAAAGAGATTCTCCTCATGACCCCTGGCAGACCTGCTGAGCTCTGACTCCTCGAGTCAGGTGAGCTGTTGGGCACCTTGGAATATATCACATCAAAGGAAACATGTGCCCTTGGTGGATGGATGCACTCGGGGCAGAGGAATTATTTTATGATCTTTGACTGCCTGAAGAAGTAGAAAGAAAGGTCCAAGCATCCACCCTTAGGATATATTTCCTGTTCAGAAGCAATAGGCTTCTCCACAAAAACAGAGATGGAGTCCTAAGCAGAGAGAGTTTAATTTGCAGTAATAAGTGGATGCAGCAGCCACGATGCAGAGGGAGTGGCACAGGCTGTGATGCTCAGAGCAATGCATTTGTCTGCTTTTTAAACATTTTCTTTTTTTAGTGCTCTGTGACTGCTTAACTTCTTTGTGCTTCAGATTTTGTCTGACCTAGTCACGTGTCCTGTCTGTGTATGGAAACCCCTGTGCCCATGGCAATGCTCCCCCACACCTGGTGGGGCACAGTGACAGCAAGAAAGAGGCCAAAAGTGTCAGTGAAAGAGGCCTGTGCCATCCTTGTGCAGGGAAAACCTCTGTGGTGTTTTCCCTGTGTCACTCCATGTGGAGGGCAGCGTTGCTCCTGGCCGTGGGAGGGAGCATCACTGACCCAGCCAGGACTCAGACACAAAGAAGGCTTTTCTTCACAGCCTGGATCCCACAGTCCTGGTGAAGGCACTGTGATCCTAAGGGAGGGTCCAGCCCTGGGAGCAGAGTGGGGTTGGTCAGGGTGGAGGCACAGGTGGATGTCTGCCCTCAGTGTGAGACAGCCCTGTGGTCCTGTAGGGACTGGGGTGGGAGCAATGCTCAGCCCAGAGAGGGGGCAGAGCAGCACCAGTGAACTTCTGTGTCCTAAAACAACCCTTTTCTTTTACAGGTGAGAAGTGTCGAAGTTTTATTGACCTTGCCCCAGCTTCTGAAAAAGGTAAGACAATACAAGGCTGCTTCTCATCACCCAAACTGCAGCAGTGTTGTGTCTTGTCATGCTGGAGTGCCAGGGGAAACATCCCTTCCTCAGCACACCAGGACCTCCATGTCATCCCAGTTACACACAGCCAGGTGATACAAACACGCAGGGTTTATGACAGCTGTTTGCTCAGTTTATCTTTGATCTTAATTCAGATTTTTTTTTCCCCCCCAAGAAAATACAGATTTATATTGTAATATGGACATTTACCTTCTTCCTCTGGTGAGAAAGGACATGCTACATGGTCTTCTTAGGCCATGAAGATATTTATGGGCAGAAGTCACACAGTACCCAATGCCTCTTTGTGAGAGGGAATCATCTAGATGCATGTTTGTTTGCATTACCCTTTTAAAAAATCATATATTCAAGTGCACAGAGGCAGGTTGCAAACAGTTTTCCTTACCCTGCTATTGGAGTTTAACTAATTAATTATTGAGAATTATTTAATTCTCAAAAGCAGTTTAACCCATATTTCAAAATATTATCTATAATGAAAAAAATGTGTAGAGTTACATTAAACTGGGTGGCTGAGCCCATCCTGCTGCCAGCTCCAGAAGGAGCAGAGCACTCTGCCCACAGATCATGAGGTGCCCACTATGTTTTGTGAGATCACTTGAGACAATCCCAAAACCTTTTGGGCACAAGGTGTGGTGGAGCAGCAGTAAGTGGCGTAAGGAACAATTGTTCTGAGTTTGTGTGAATTGCTGATCCGCTGGAAAACGGAGAGAAAGGCAATTACCATTAATAAAGCAGAGGGTATTGCAGTGAGGGGAACAGTCACAGGGAGCCTCTGTGAAATCCATTGTAAGCAAACCCAAATAAATTATGCACATAAGGAAGAACAAGCCTGGGATTACTGCTGCTAATGGGCTCCGAGTTAAATCTCACACACACAAATGGGACCTTGGGGCATAACTGCTCTTATGAAACCAGCAGCTCAATACCCAGCAGCAATCAAAAAACAAACTGCCTGCTAGAAAGCATTAGAAAAGGACTTGAGAGCAGAGCAGAGAGCATGAGGACTGCACACATCTGAAAGCTTTGTGTAAAATGCAGTGGGGTATTTGGTCCTTTTTAGTGCAGCCCACAGAACAACAACAAGGATAGCAAAGTTCTGGAAAGTTCTGTACAAAGGACAAGAGTGAGACTCTGCAGCCTGAAGGAGAGACCTGGGAGAGGAGTGATAAGGATGTAAGAGGAGCTGAAGAGGCAGCCTGGGTGTTAAGATCCAATTCCTGAGTGGTTCCCCACATGTTGCCCAGCCCAGGGACCGGTGGGCACAGCATGGCACCTTCAGGAGACAGACTCAGAGCAAGCACAAGTTGTCTGATATAAAGGCAGTGGAGTGGTTTTCTACTTTCTCCATTTTCTGTGGAACTTCATTATGGTGCATAATGCTTGGTTCCAGCACCCACACACTTTCCAAAACAGCATTTAGTGCTTTACTTTTAGTATTTCTTTTGGTTGTGTGAAATGCTGTCAGCATTTTTTTTTTCCAGGAGAATTTTAGAGTTGCTGCATGATGTCAGCGTATATTTCTAGACTATTCTGTTTTTCTTTTTGGAGGAAGGAAGGCTTCTTTGGTGTAGTGTTATGAAGAAAATTGTGTCTACATCTGAAGTCTTTCCATGGAGCTGTAAGGCATATTGACAGAAAGAGAGGGCAATGCTTTGTCAGAGATGGAAAGTGCTGACCACCAGGCTCATAAACAAAGCCAGGCTAAATTCCACAACTGTAAATCAAGTTGGACACTGCAACATAGTTAATCTAAAATTTTCACCGTCAGTCTTGTACTGTACAGAGAAACTCTCACCACATGTGAAGAGAAAACTGTGTATCAATGATGCCCAATTTACTTTCACTGAAGAAGTCTGTAATTCTTTGAGCTAATCTGCTCTTTTCCAGCTAGAAAGAACTTCTTTTTCCTTTAATTTCTTTATCCCCTCACTCAGCATTGACTTTAATGGTCAGAGGCTTATCAACTACTTAATTCCACTAAGTCCTAAGACAGATTCTTGATTCTTTTTTCAAGTAAATGAGATAGGATAAAATAAAGCAAATAACAAAATTTGAGTTCAATTACACAATGTGGGTCTCACAGTCCACTGTGTAACTGGGAAGTTTTGGACTAAACTTACCTTCACAATGAAACTTCAGCTCACTCAGTTCCTGTAAATATTCTTGGACTATTCAATAATATTATTTATTCAACAACATTTTTTATTCAACAACCAAAAACCGGTTGTTCAGGGTTTTGATCATCTGAAATACCTCTGTAGTGCATGGCCTGTTACTGCAAACGAGCACTCAGGCTTCCCAAAATTTCCTTTTCCGTTGGTTTTCCCTGATCCAAAGAGCACCTCTGTCTGTCTGACTGACTTCTAAGCCAAACACATGTTCTTGAAGCCTGTGCCTACATCTGAGCACATCACCTTCCTCTTTTAAGACATCCTAAAAAAAGGCCTCAGAACAAACTTAGCTTAGCTGTACAACCCATCTCTTCCAGTATCCATTGCCAGCAGGACAGTATAAAATTCCTCCATGGTGTTTAAAATAGTCTTAGCACAGAAAAACCAATCATCAAAACTCACAGTAAATAAAATCATCTATGGACAGGTCTAGTTACGTCCTTATCACAGATCTTGACTTCATAAATTAAAAAGTGTCTTATTCTTACTGTAAAAATCAAATAGTTTATGGCTGAGCTTCCCATCTTTATCCATTAGTGCTGATCTCCAGAGCAGTGTATCTGTGATCAGTTATTATACCCTTTGCATATATCTCACCAATGACATCTACTAAAAGGAGGCAGCAAAATTTGGGGCAAACAGACCCACAGTATGGTATAAATAAGCATTTCCAACCCACACTAGGAGAGCTTTTTCCTGCATTTAAGGCAGCTGCCAGCAATCTGTCAGAACCTCGTAAGCCTAACATTGAATTTATTAGCTGTTGCTGGTTCTTAGTGCCAAATCTGCTTAACAAAATCAGCTTCGTGATGGTAGATAATAACTAGGAAAAAACATTTTCTTATGACAGTTTGCATTTGCTATTGATAAGAAATGATAGGGCAATAGCTGGTTACAGGATTTTTAGTGGGCTCTCACAGAGCAGATGTTGGGTCCCACAATGTATGCTCTTTTCTAATTTTCATTGCAGTTGTGAGCAGTAAAATAGCAAGTTTTTCCAGAAGGAGTTGGAGGGAAACTGTCACAGTAGGCTGGACCTGATATTTCACTTCTGAATTGCTTTTCTGGGATCTTCTACTCAAAACTTAATCTAAGTTTTGTTCCTGCTGAGTATTTTGCTGCCTGAAGAGAAGGGTAACACACTTAGTGAGGGCCATTTATGTCCCTCTTGAGGTGCCCAAAATATTGAGTCTGGGACACACCACCACACTCCTCCTCCCACTGCACCTTCTGGGTGCACCTTCTAGATCCTCTTTTCCCATTCCTTCAAATCTGTGCCCAAGAGAACTTCCAAGAGGCCGTGGAGGATACATTCAAAAGGAAAAAAGCAAGGCCAAAAATTACATCTGGAAATCATGGTACCAGAATGGAAAGCAAAAGGCTGCAATATAAATGAGCTGATAAATGGCTCCACTGACCCAATAACAGACAGCTGGATGCACCCATAGGTGTGTTCCTCCCCCTGCCCAGGGCCCTGTGCAGCCACAGGGACACAGTGAGAGGAGGAGGATGAGGAATCCTGACCAACCCAACTCCTTGTGTAAGTGAAGGCTGGGATATATACAGCAGAAATCAGCTGGAAGCAGCACTTGTGCTGGAGAAGAACAAGGGTTTGCAGGAAATGTGGTGCCCCCGAGAGTTTTTGGGATGGTTCTTATTGGGGCTGTGACTCAGGCACTTTCCAAACACCTGGAATGTTCAAAGCATGCATGGAATTAAGGTGCTCTGGCCTGAGGAGCCCTGTTCTGAAGTTGCTTTAGGAACAGGCTCAAAGGTCAGTGTTGGCTTAAAATTTAGAGATGGCCACAGCAACACAGGGCAAACTCCTTACAAGTATTGTAGAACCTGGTCTAAGTTACTCTAATGCTCTGCAGGACCTCTCTAACTTGAGCTGTGATATCTATGGAATAATTTCCACAATGAATGGCAAAGCAGCAGCAACTGCCTGGACTGCACTGCTTTGTCCTTATTGACAGGGCAATCCACATGCATAAAATTAACAAGACTTTTTAGAGACCACAGGCAAGGCTAAACCTTGCAGAAGGAAAATGCTCATTGCTAGTGAGCATTTAACAGTCCAAAATGTTACAGGGGACTTTTCAAATCAGAGACTGTACTGGCAGAGGTAGGAGATGCCTTCTGCATGTCCTCTGCACAACTCATGATGATGCATCCTGGAGAGATGGAACCATAAAAATTCTGCATTGTCTAAAAAAGTAGCTGGCAAAGCCAAGGTAGCACATGGCAAACAGCAAGTAAACAAATCAAGTCTCACCTAAACACAGCACAGAAAAAGAGAAAGCTGAGCCAGTTCTGTACATGCTCCTGAACCAGCACTTCAACAGCAATTAATGAGAAGGGAAACTAGATGCCTGATTTTAATGGATACTGACATAATAGGTGTACCAGAAATTTGATGGGAGAAAGATAATTAGTAGGACATTAACGTCTTGGTGCTGATTACACTGAAAGACAAAGCAGATGTCATGTACTAAAGCTGAATCAGAATAACAAGGTAATGTCATTAATGAGCAACACAATCTCTGTGGATGGATTCCACGTTCAGATAAAAAATGCAGAATGATATTAGTGATCACCCATTGGGACAGTTTCACAGATAGCAGGTTAAACCTGATAAGGTGGAAGGACAGAAAACAAAACAGTAGTAGACTCTAAAATCCCATGTAGAGACTGAGAAGTGCTGTGCTGGGCAGGATGCAGAGACTAAAATCTGGACAGAGCTCAGAGAAATTAGTGGGAAACTTGTTAATCTTGGCTTACTCCTGAGTGAGGAACTTGATTCAAAATGTTAGTAAAGACACTTTGTATGGGTGACTAACAAATGTTCAGTATCCTTCAGAAGCAATAAAAGGTGGGTTTTTTTAAGTTGTGAAGAACGGAATCCAAGAAAAGCAAGAGCTGATTAAAATACATTAAAATGTTCAGCTAAAAGGACAAATGAAGCTTGAAAACTTTCAAGCTACTGGATATACTGCAGGCCTCTATCTTTGTGACTGAGAGCAAATGGCAGATAATATTCAGTGTTGATAAATGTGAAGTGGTGAACACAGAGAGTCATCCTACCTTTACATATATAGTGATGGGTTCTGAATTAGCTTTTTCCCCTCAGGATAGAGTTCTTGGAACAATGACAGACACTTCTATGAAAACATTAATTCACTGCTCTGCAGAGATTAAGATGAAAAGAAATATTAGGATCATCGTAGGAAATAAAGAACAAAACAAAAAAGTCACCACACCAGCACAAGTATTCATGTTGTACCCATCTGCAGCTCTCTGGGAGCACCTCTCATCCCTCCCCTGCCAGCCCCAGCTCAAAGTCATGAGAAAATTGAAAGAGATAGAGAGAAGAGTGACAGTTATGGTCAAAAATAGGGAAATACTTGTTTGTATGAGAAGGACAACGCAGAACAGATTCCAGGCTGGAAAAGAGACAGACGAGACTTGTAAGAGCCAAGTTAAAACACAAACCTCCTTTTTTGTGTGCTGGGGAGCTGTTTCTGAGAAGAAAAACAGAGGAATGATTTTCTAAAAGGACCACTTAGAGACCTGCACCCAGTAAAAAGAAATGTATCCAGGTCTCCCACAAGAATTGTACATTTTCCAAAACAGTCTCTATATTCTGAAATACTTCCTATTGTGTCAATCTTCATGTATCTGCAATAGGGTAAATCCATACCCACACAGACAAATACCTGTGCACTTCTCTTAGGAGACCTATGATTAAATAGGCAGGAAAAAATGTGTTATTAGTATTTTAGTTGTGTTTTCTTACACATCTGTTGTGAATCATTGAAATTAGCTTTAAAAGCTAATTAGACATACAAAGATGAAACCATTTTGAATAGCAGAATTCAAGCTAAATTCTTAATTCCTAAAAGGAAGCAACAGTCTTGCTTTTCATGCTGGTGATGCCAAAGACATGGAGGACACTGGTCTGGACATCATTCATCTCTCAGCCCAGTGCTGAGGGTAGAAGCACAGCACAACCCTGCACTGTAGGTCTTCAGAAGGAAACACTGATCCCAAGTATACTTAGTAAGGCATATGGACATATGAACAGTCCCAATTTAGAATGTTTTTAATCCTTTTTTCCATTCTATTGCTCTACTATATTATTACTATACACCAGTTAAAAGGCAATACAGGTAAAAAGATGTTCCCCAGTCTGCTCAGTACCACACGCAGGATCAAGTTTGCTCAGTGCCAGAACCATCAAAAGTCACAGAAAAACATGTCATCATGTAGAAAATAATCATTTTCTGATTCACAGCTCTGCCTCACCTTTCAAAATAAAGAAACCAAAGAGCCAAAGCTAAAAAAACTAAACCAGCTGGCTTTTCCTCTCTCCCCTCAGCAGTTTCAGGTGCTTCTCCCCTGGTTTCTCACATTTGCAAACCACAGTCTCTTGGCTGGCTGCCGGCCCTTTCTGTGTTTGTTTTACAAGCTTTAGGTATCTCTGATGACATTTAGGATCATGAAGCTTCCTTTTTTCCCCTCAGAGTTCTGTGGTCTACTCTCCTCTGAGCGCTTTTGCACGGCAGCAGGAGAGGAGCAGGCAGATGGTGTGGTACGATATGACGGCATTAACCGGCAGACGGGCCGACTGCTCAGCGCCGAGCCCTGACGCCAGACACAACAGCACGCTCACTGTTTATTCCTTTCACCATTTGCTGATCACTCCAATACTTCTGCCTTGCAATTCCCAGTATTGGAGCAGTGGAGATGAGCAAATTGCTAAAACCACCAGAATGGCACTGGGAGAGAAAGAGTGGGATTTACCCGGAGCTTGCCTTATTGCCTTTCCCAAACAGCATGTGCAGCATTTCTCCGTGTGTACCCATTTGCCTTAATTTTCCTCTCTTCTCCCTTGCACTGAATGTGAAGAGGAGAAATTAGAGTGAGTTCCAGGTGTGAGCTCCAACATAGCCACTAGGTCTGGAAAAGCAGAGCAGTGTCAGCCGGAGTCCAGAAACATAAGGACAGCAAATACAGACCAGGAGGCACACGAAGATAACTTTTTGTTGCTGGTAACATGAACAAGGGTAACAACTCCCCCATCTCACCAGCTACTGCAGCATGCACAGACACCAAGAAGAACAGTGAAATGTTTTTGCACAAAGAAGAAATTACACCTGCCCCATGGCTTCCTCCATGCGAGTTCACACCACCTAAAACCAGGTTTTGCCCTCGTACATGGTCTTTTCCCTCCCAGATGCTGGATGACATCTGTCTGGTTGACTTGTCACAGCCTTCTGTGGTTTTTTTATGTTGACTGGCAGTTTAGGGATATTGGGGATAATGACTGAAGCACAGGCTGAGAGGAGCACTTTCTTCCCTGAGTAACAGCATCAGTGTCTGGGTTAGCAGCATGCCAGTGAGGAGCCAAGAAGGATGCACATTCTCCAAGGCAGCATTGCTTAGACACTGATGTCTCCAGCTGCTCAACAGTGCAGCACCCAGCTTGTCCTTCAAGTGCTGTGCTCTGGATTTCATCTCAGCCAGGGGCAATAATCTCAGAAGTTATTTAGGAGCACACACTGCTCAGCTCCACCACTTCAGAAGTGATAGAAGAAGATAGAAGGGGTTTTGTCACATAATGAACTGCGATGTAGAAAACCCCCCTAAGCCTCTCCTTGCTCGTATCAGTATTTCTCAGACAGATCAAGGCTGAACTGGCAGAGGAGTGACTGGAGATGATGTCTCATGGTGGCTCAGACAGATTCTGACCCTCAGAGCAGCCGTGTGACACTGAGTTACGAGGAATGTGGAACTCTAAACCTTTGCAAGGTCTCCTTGGCCGCCTACAGCATTGTCCAGCATGATCACCTGCTTGGGGACAGCATGACAGTGTGACAGCTCAGATGAGACTGCCTTGGTCAGACCCTCGAGCCCATCAGCCACCAGGGCAGTTCTGCTCTTAGAAGCAGCCACAGATCCTCAGGGAGCAGAGGCTGAGGCAGTAGGTGTTTCTAAAGGAGGATGAAATCCCACTGAGGCATTCTAAATATGAGCTTACCCCAATTAGGAAGCTAATTTTCTGTCTGAAAGAGCCCTCAGAAATCAATACAGATTCCAGACCATTTCTTCTCGGGCATTGCTGAGGAATACTGGGGTTTCAGCAGGCAGTGCCACGTGGTGTGGCAGGTAATACATTCATTTATGGGTTTATTTATGCTGGCATTATTTCCAAGCCACTAGCCAAAACGCATGACTGACATTTTCATGCACACAATCCCTGCATATAACACAGTTAACATGACTCAGCAGTCTCCTTCAGGAATAGCAATATGATTTTCCCTGAAGAAATCCTTTTAAGAGCAAACAGCTCATGTTTATGGATTAAAAAAGCTTTGAACTCTCCCAGCAATTCCTCTGTTGGCCACCTCTTCAGTGTTGCCTTGAGAACATGCACTAACACTGGATCTTTGACAGTCATTTTCATGGCCTGATCAGCCTGGAGAAGCACCAGGAGAGGATTTCAGTATCGTTATTTCATCTGGAGATAGGACCTCACAATCTGCCATCAAAAAATGTTGGCACAGTGAGCTGGCACCAAAAATCAACTTTTCTGATTTGCTGACAAATTATGCATCCAACTCCATGGCTGCATGTGACTGTGTAGGTGGTAGGAGGTATAGATGTGATTTAGACTCTCTAGAACTGCCTTATTGGCTGTATTCATCCCAAAAGCTCAACAGTTACTGAAATGATAGAACTTTGGGGTTCCAGAAACAGCAGCAAATGCTTCTTTATCATCCTGCACATAATTCCATTCAGATGTTATCCAGGTTCTTGGTGTTTCAGTCCAAACTGGTAACCAGTCCAAGAATGGTTTTAATAATGCAACACAAGACAACTAAGAATCATCTTCACATGTTGTGGGGAAGGAGCGTGGAAGAACATGTCAGGCTTGGTGTTCCTCAGTTTAACCAGAGCTCTCTCACAGAAAAGTTGGAGTCAGCAACTCTTGCTTTTTTTGTGGCAGGAAATGGCAGTGGATTTGAACAAGGAATGAACTTCACGTATCAAGCAGTCAAAATCAGTTAAAAACTCCTGGAAGTCATCAACCACACTGTCCTTTGGGTTCCTTCATCAGGAGTTCAGTCAAAGGTGGTACAGTGCCTTGAGCACTAAGCAGAATTCCTATGATTTTGTTGTCAGAATTCCTGTTTCAAAGGAAACTCAGCACTGGAGATCCCTGACTCAGAGGGCTCCTTTGTGGGAGATGACAGCATGTTCATTTAGAGTGATCAGGGCTGACTTGAAATGATTTCATGTTTTGTGAACAACTTTGTGAGACTCATTGCAGGCTGAGGTAAAGGTTCTTTACCTCACTGTCAGAAAAATACACCATTCATTCAGGACTGTCTGCCACGTCCTTTTGTTAACACACTGTCTCAACATGATCAGCAGCTTTTGCAGAGGTGCACTCAGAATCTATAAATCTTCTTTCAGAATGTTGCTGCTGCCCTTCGCTGTCTGACAGGAAGGCAAAGGGCTGATCTTGTCAGATGGTTCATGATGGGCTTGAGTGCCTAAAATCTGTGGGTAACACTTATCCTTTCAGTCACAATGAAGACCATGCTCACTTCTCTTGGGATGCTGGAAAACTGATTTCCTTAAGATGTCAAAGTGCTGCTGCAGTGACCAAGTCCACTAAGGAGGTGGCACTGATGCTTCTCACCATGAACTCCACAAAGACAGTCTCTTAGCACATTGATGAGTAGCTAACAGAAGCTCAGAGACACAAAGAAGCTCTGTAATGTCTCAGTTGCCTCACCAGTCTTCTTGTGAAATCAGAATCTCTGGATAATGGCAGAAGCACAGATGAAAAACAAGCTTTCAGCAGGGCTGTGTTTTCATAAGCTGGTGATCATATAGAGTGCAACCTGCCTTGAGATACATGACATGAAGGTGATGTGATTCTTTCTTATTTAGGAGACCTATGATATGAGTTAACTTACGTGAAACCTTTCAGTGAGTCCCAGCTTTGCCATCTCAAGTTCCAGATGAGCAGCTCAGTCCAGGTCCTGTACTTCAAGTTTTCTTTTGCTTCACAAAGAGCTTGTCCTGAAGATGGTGAGCCCTTTACCTCCAGGAACAGCTTCACAGTCTGTGGTGTTCTGCTTCAGAGCAATCCCTCCTCTGACATGCCCCAGAATATCTATGGGGCAGGAGCAAAGACCCAAGTTCCCACAGCACACAAGAGTAACTCTGTGTGCTCCTTGCACACATTCATCCTCGTGAGAATGTGTGCTCAGGAGTGCAAGTGAAACCAGTTTTGATTTAGTTTTGTTTGAAAGTCAAAGACTCTCCTTTCCTGGGAGATGTCACATCGTGGCCACAATGTCACAGCACTACTTCCTACACAGTGAGCAGGGGTGACACACACTGGCAAATGTGCCCATGGTGAGGAGGAGGCAGGGAGGGCCTGCAATCCCTCTGCATTAACAAGGAATGTCCTTGGGACAAGAGGTACATCCCAGCTGAGCTCTGTGCCCAAACCCACAGCACCTTCTCTGCACACGCAGCAGTCAGTTTGACCAACGGGCAAGGAAAATGCATAAATAGAATATAGACCAAAAAAATGAGAGAAATCTGGTGATTTATAAGAATACATGTAAGAGACAGGCCATCCAGGTAGAAGTCTCCAAGTGAATCAACTGCTGACTCTTGTGAAGGAAAGATTTTTCACAAAAGCTGAGTTAGGCCAGACAGATCCCTGGGGCAGAGGACACGGACTGAAGGGAAGTAAGACAGGCAGAAAAGGTGACAGCAGAGAAGATTGGAAAAGAGAAAAATCCTCTGGAGAGCTCTTCCCTGTCACCTGGAATGACTGAGGTCTCCTCAAGAGAAGGAGCTCTCTACTTTGCAGGAAGGAGACTATAAGATATTGTAAGTGGAAGTTATGCCAAGTGACTGCCTCATGAATCTCGTGTTGAGAGAGTAGCAGTGGGAGATCACTTCACCATCAGCACATAGCAGAAAGACACTGCCTCCTGAATTAATAACCTGAAGCAACTGTTCTGCTTCAGGCAGCCACAGGAAGATGCAAAATTCAGATACAGCTTGCATTGTCTGGGTGTTGTTATTTCAGATGAAATTCAAAATCAAAGCAGGCAGAACAGGACATACTCAGAACTATGCAAACACTGCATGTGGGACTTGCCTTTCCCTCACATTAGAGGCATTTAAAGAAGGCTCAGAGCAGGTATTCAGTGTGCACCATGAAATAAGACATGAGAATTAGACATAGAGTTCCTTTGCAGGTGGAGCAGGAAGAAAGAAAAAAGAATAGAGTATGCCTTCCACAGCAAACTCACACAGCCTTTGTGTCTCATTGGAAGAAGGTTTTACAGGAGAGCAAACTCACGCCTCCTTGAGCTTTTCATCATCTCCTTGCAAGGTTACCCTGATGGCAAAACCACTCTTATCCCAGCCTTGTGGGAAGGGAAGGCAGAGCACTCCCTCTGACACCAGCCAAGCCAGGTGTTCCTTCCTCCTGCTCCTTTCTCCTTCCCCAGGCTGGTAAAGGACACCAGCCAGGCCCATCCCCAGGCTCACCTCCCAGAGCCCTCCTGTCCCTTGAATGTGCACAAGGCTGACTTTAGCAATGTGCCCTCACTTGCCTTCGGGACACATTAACCCAGATCCTCCCACACAGACATATGTGCATCTCTCCAGCCTCCTGTTCTTCCTCAAGCACACGACACTTGTGTCTGCAGCATCCAGCTTCAAGCACTGCAGGTAAAACGTGTACAAAAGCTTTTTTCATCAATTGCACCCCAAAACATCAACCAACTCCCCAGATCCCTTCTGCAGGGGTGCCTCTTGTCCCCCAGTCTACAGGTACATCCAGGATTGCACTGTCCCAGGAGCAGAATCCAGGATTTGTCCTTACTAGATCCCATATGGTTGGTGATGCACTCACTTCTGCCAAGATCTCTTCAAGGCTCCTTCACTATCAGGACACTCAGTGTCTCCTCCTGATTTGGTATCACCAATAAACTTCCTTAAGCATTCACTCAGCTCCTGAGTTGGCCCTAAAACTGAGCACCACTAGTGAGCCACCCCACAGCTTTGAGCTGCCCTGGTGTGCAGATGCCACCAGTGGGTATCCTCCAGATTTGAAACAGGACAATAGACATCTGGGTAGGTATGTTGTGTATTAATCTTTCAAGTTTGGCCTGAATTAATTAGAATTCATTAATTAAGGCTGTCAGCTGCTTTGGTTTATGGGTCAGGTTTTCATAATCTAATTCTTTCAAACTCAAATCTTTTCATCATTCTCTCATCATAGAAACTGCTGGTTGTGAGAAAATGAGGAAAAATCCATTCTAAATCCTGCTGTATCACAGAACAACACCATTGCTCTCTCTCCCTTGTATTTCTTTTTGGAAAAGTGTGCCAGTTGCCTGATACCACATTGACTAGCAGGAGTGAGATAAGCAGCTGTTGCAATATTGCACATGCAGCCTCTGTGAGCAATTAAAAGGTTTATTTATTGCTATCTCTGTAGTGTGGTTTAAGAACTCAAAAGGTCAGACATGGTGGCAACAACGAATAGCTCATATTAATTAGATGTAATTATAAAGACAAGTTTCCAGAAAAATAATATGAGCTGGGATCAGCCTGGTCACCAAGAGAACACTCAAATATTTGATAAAAGTGAGACTGCATATCTTGTTTGATAAGCTCAACTGTAGGCATTATCACACATGTGCTTTTACAGTGAGGAGAGAAGGTATTAATATAAGTGAAGCCTGTAGCAGTCTCTATGGTTACAGCCAACATTTTCTAATATAAGCCATTGTCTTCAGATGCTTAACTTTCCATGTTTCAACTGCTTAGGCTGAAATTTTCCATCACTGCTCATTGTTTCCAGGTGAATTCTCTAGCAATCAGGTTAGCAAATGTACTGGAGAATTCTAGCAGATTCTCATGCTGAAACAGCAATTGGAAATTGGGCAGGGACTCAATATTATCATCTGTTCCCATCCTCTCCAATTTACCCCGTGGCTTGGTGACTTTAAAAGACTCAGCAGATCCTGCTGGAGGTTTTGTGCTGAAATTTTCAAACGTGGCATCTCCTGTGGGTGGATCACTCTGTTGGTCAGTGCCACACTCTGCCAGACCCACTGCCCTGTGCACAGCCCCAGAGTCCCACAGAGCTCACACAGGGCACCTCAGCTCTGCCCTTCCTCTGAGGGTTGTCCCCAAGGGCTGAGGGAACAGAAGCCAGTTTGAATTTTGTATCTGCAGCTCTTCAGCTGAGCAGGTTATAAATAACTGTGCTCCCCCCGCTGTAATTGTGGCAGGTTCCATGTTAGTCCCTGCAGCACAGCCCTGTGCAGTGGATCCAAACACCCCAGGGCAGAATAGTCATTCTGCAGGACACCAGTTCTGTGGAGGAGTTTCTAATAACAGCCCCCAACACTGTGAGAAACAATTTAAAACCTGGACTGAAGACCTTTTCTTAGAACAGCCTCATGAAAAGGAGGCATCTGAGCCTGTTCAGCTCCCGCCAGTGCACAGACTGTCGGGTGCTCTGTGCCATCACCTCCGTGTGTGCTGGACTGTGCTCATCCAAACCATGGCACAGGGAGGGAAAGTGAACTCTGTTGGGTCAGAGGAGCCAAGAGGCTCCTGGATACACTCAAAGAAATTATTTGGTCAAACTGGGATCTTAAACAACACCTTGTTCTTTCTGTAGTGTCCTTGCCTTTCTGCACTCTTCACATCTTCCTCCACCGCTTTTTCTGTTTGTCACAGTTTGGGTGGTTATTTGCTGAGTTTAAACTTTATGAATCACAGAACCATTAAGTCCAACCTTTGACCAAATACGCTCATGTTCACTAAACCACATTGCAAAGTTGCCACATCTACTTGTTTTTTTGAACACCTCCAGGGATGGTGACTCCATCACTTCCCTGGGCAGGCTGTTCCAATGTTTAATCCCTCTTTTAGTGAAGAAATTTTTCCTAATACACAGTTAGTGTGATAAACAGTAAAAAAAAACAGAACAAAAAATTACGATTGGTGACCTTAAAAACCAACCAACTGTAACCAACTTTCAAATAAAAAACCTTCCTAGTACACAGTTACTCCTAGATATTCCTGATTTGCTAATTAACATCCACAAAGTTTACCCTGTTGAAAGTATGTCCCAGCTAACTGGTTGCTGTTCTTGTGCATTGCAGGTGTCCTGTGGTTATCAGTAGTGTCCGAGGTGTTGTACATCATGCTGTTAGTCGTCGGGTTCAGCCTTATGTGCCTCGAGCTCTTTCATTCAAGCAGTGTGATAGATGGGCTCAAGTTAAATGCCTTTGCTGCTGTCTTCACTGTGCTTTCAGGTATGAACCTTCCCTTCTCCTTTTACCTGAGGAGCCACCACAAAGCAAAATCCTATAACTTTGAGGGCACAAAAACCCGAGGCTCCAAGACTTTCTTATCCCCGCTTAGTATCACATTTTTCACTGTAATTTTTTTGCTCCTTTGGCACAAGGGACTGCATGATAAATTTGCTTCTTGCCAGGGAGAAGTGAAAATCCTTATTCCTGATTTCACAACGGCAATGCAGTAATTATCCCTCCCCAGCCTGCACAGTCATTACCAACAGCTCCAGCCTGGGCTCCGTTTGCAGCATCATCACACTCATTTTCCAATCGGAAATTAAAAACACGTAGCGTTAAAATTTGTTTTTCCTCTGTGTTCATCCTGGGAAGTAGGTGAAAGCTGGATTCTTCAAACCAAAGAAAGAAGCCCATCTTGTTCATTAGCAAAATTGAGAATGAAAAGGGTTCTAATAATCACACTGAGGAGCAACCCCACGAGTAATCTGGGGACATGTACATCTCTCAGAACAAGTGTTTCAGGCTATTTTCATGCTCAGCCTCTACTTGGAGCCCTTCAGCACATGAACTCGAGGAATTCACTTCTCTAAAAGAAGTTATGAAATCTAGCCTTGTAGTTAAGTGCTCCTTCACTTCTGTGAAGATTTGCTGGTTAAAAACCCTCCAGGATTTATAGAAGCAGCCACAGCTGGGTGGTGTAGAGTGCTCCTGCATGGACCTCTCTAGCAGAAAGAACTTCTGCAATAAAAGTGCATTTTATTCTGCTGCATTTCAAGCTGAAAGACATTACAACAGGCAGTGTACATTCTGGGAAGGAGCTTGTAACTTCAGGGGTAGCTGCAAATTGTGAAATAATAACATGAAAAACAAAATCAGAAGTAGAGTTGAGATGACAAGAGAAATCTGGTAAGAACTGCCAAAGCATATTTTTCTGCTTTGGATGTAGTTTGGATTTTTTTTAAAAAAAAAGTCAGTTCAATTTTCAGAGTCAAACTCTGTGGAATTCTTCAGCATTCAGGCAATTACTTCCATGCTGTTTCTCTCTTTCTTCCCCATTAACTGCAGTTTTAAAGTTTTGTAAGAATGATGAAGTTTTCTTTCCTACACATCTTTCTATTTTTATTTTGGCCTTCCCTCTTTTTGAGCACATTGCCAAGATGGTCCAAATATAAACTTCAAAATTTTACAGGGAAAAATGATAGAAGAATAGAAAAGAAGCAAAAAAACCCCAAACCCCAACACACTAGCTAGCTGTTATTTTTCCATGACAGGGATACCTGAGGAAAGAAGAAAACTATATTTATTTAAGCCTAGCATATTTATAATGACATAGCTTAATAGAAATTAGGTAATGAAGAGGACTTTGCACTGGAGCATAACACCTCTCATTAAATTCATGCTAGAGTTCCCTCGTAAAAGTGCAATGAGACCTTCATATTTTCACAGCTCAATATCTAAAGGTTAGAAAAAACTTCCTAATAGTGTGGTCATTTCTTGCTGTTCCTTAAATTCTTAGGAGCCATTAAAAAAGACGCCACAACTTCACCATTTTGGTATCACTCTTAACCTTTCACAAATGAAAAAATTTACATGTCTCTCTGTTTTATGATAAAACATTTTAATTATTGTGATATATTCTATTTCTAGTAAAAAGATCTGAAAATGCTTTAAAATATATTGTCTTTTCCCAATTTCCCTAATATCCAACTTTCCAAAGTTCCTCAGTCTCTCCCATTTCTGACACCTAGAAACAGCTCTGGTCCTGCAAGGCTTATGATCTCACACATTGTCTAATCTTCAACTGTTTCTGCACTCCCATCCCCTCCAGTCCACCACATTCCCAGGATTTTCCATCTGCAATCTGTAATGCCCTGGACCCCAGGTGGGTGGGCACTACAGGCATTGTGTCCCCTTTGCCCAGCCTTAAGCAGGCAGCTGGAGGAAGAGATGATCCTGTAAATTCAGCGTTTGTTGATTGACGTCACAAGGCAGCTCATTGTAGCCAAAATATGACCCTTAAATGTCCAACAAAAAGGACCATAGAGTATCCCTGTGGAGAAAAATAGGATATTCCCTTGGAGAACTTGGCAAGGCACATCTCAAATAGACCAACCAAAACCAAATGCACATGAAGCAGCATGGCAAAAGACTTGTCTTGTTTTGCTGTAGCTTTTACACAGAAAAATGGCACCAATAGCACCACCAGGTGCCCTGACCCTTCCCAGATAAAGCAAGGAACACCACAATTCCACTGTGGTTCCTGTGCTCCAGCAGGACTTGCTGATGACCTCCCAGTCACCTGTATCAGTGGATGTCATCCCTCCCACATGGGGACAGGTCTGAGCATTGCTGAAACCCCATTAAGGCTTTGCAGGACAGAAGGGAGCAGCTCAGCCTTGCTGAAGCTCGTCCTTGCCATGTCAAACCTCCCCCTGACTCTGAGTGACTATGACATGTCTCAGGGCAGGCTGTAATGTTTTATTGAGGTTGAAAAATCACTGGCAGTACATATAGAAACAGCGAAGCCCAAACTTAAGATTGAGGCATAACTACCAGCTGAAGAAAAATCCATTGATTTAAAAAGTATAGCAAGGTCCCAGTGCATTTTGGAAATTAAATATAGCCAGACAGGAGCAAGGTGTACACCACTCTGCTGTGCTCCCATTGGGCCACCCACCCTGCCCAAATATCATTTCTCCCGAAATGAATTGCTCTTTCCACCACCTATCTTTGCAATGTCACTCCAACATGAGGTAGCTGAGCAAATCACCACAGCTCCTTGTAGCAGGATGTCTTCTTCCAGCCTCTGCAGTTGTTTGTATCAAATATGGCATTTGTCTTGCTCAAGGACCTGCTTAACATGCCCACAACACAAACATGACATTCCCCCACTTCCCTCCCCCAGAATGGCCCTGAATCATCCACACATCTGGAGAGATTATTTAAGTGCTTTAGACACTGAAAGTGAGCAGGAAAGAAGAGCCAAAATTTGGTATGGGGGTGTGGGAAATCAGCATCTTCCAGAGGTAGGAAGGGCAACCATGAAAAAAACCCAGGTGGTCAGAGATAAAAACGAATGCTGACTTTTGTTAAGGTGCAAAGTGTAACAGGGGGACCTCACTGTACCCACTGTGGCAGATCATCAGTATTTCTAAGTGCCTTGAATTGTCACTGCAGCACAAGAGGCTTTTTGACACCTGTAGGTCCAAGGACTATTTGGGATGTGATGACCATGCCCCCTTTCTTTAGCTAACTGCCTGAACCCACACTCTGCTGAGCTCAGTGGGGAGCATCGCTCTGCACTGCCCAGGTACTAAGGCAGGAACATCCCAAATTGTTGTAGCTAGAAAACCCTTCAAGCATCAGAGCTGCTCCTGGCCAGCACTGCTTGAAAAGTAGGGTTTGATTTTCCTCAGAGAGATGTCTAAACACAAAGCTCAGGCAGTTTTTTCTGCTTAAGCTGCAGAACCAGCTCAGTGGCAGAGCTAACTCAGGCCACCCTGTGATTTAACTGCAGGCCTGTTTTTTAACATCACAGACACTGCAGTGTCTAACACATTGTCTAATCTTCACCTTTGGTTTGTTCTCTCAGCAAACTCTAACAGTGTCACAAAATCATCACCAACACTGTACCATCAAAAGTGTCCCTGTGGTGTGCTCTTACCACACATCCTCAGGAGTGCTGAGCTTGCCTAACTTCCTTGTGTAACTTCCAAGTGTTTTGTAAGTGTTCAAATTTATGAATCTTAGCAACTGTTGAGGCAAAATATGGTTGTTTGGCATTAACACATTCAGTCTGCAGTGCCTACAGAAGCCTCTCTCCTCATTGCCTCACCTGAGGCCTGTCTGTGATGGGCTGAGTGAGATAACTGGTGGGTGGCACACCCCTCTTGTGCAGCAGCAGGGTTGGTGGTGCTGCTAATAGTGCAACATTTTCTTCAACCATTTTCTTTCTCTAACTCCTCTTTTAATTGAGAATTCAGTATGATGTAAAATAATGAGCTCTCAGTCACATCTTTCCTCTGCCCATGCAGCTCCCTCCTCCACAGCAGAACAAAGTACAACAAAGACTTTTTTGGAGCTCTCGAAGCGCTTCCAGCAGTAACTATCTCAAGAATTGTAACAAATATTAGCACAAAAATTCCTTATATGATCCCTGCTTCCCAGGTCTCTTGGGGATGGTGGCACACATGATGTATACTCAAGTTTTCCAAGTGACAGTCAGCCTTGGGCCAGAGGACTGGCGACCACATTCATGGGACTACGGATGGTCCTTCTGGTAAGTGTCACCTGCTTTTTTGAGTTGTTCCATCAACCTGTTGGGAGATTGTCCACATCACCTCCAATTGCCAGGAATGTGCACGTGAATTCCCAGCTCCCAGAGTGCCAGGAGCACAAATCCCCGGGGCCAGTGCAGTTCTTGAGGTGTGGAGGACAGTTATCAGCACTGTGCAGCGGCAGCTGTGCCTATCAGCAGGTACAGAGCATTTGTAAATAAACAGCACCCACAATTACCAACACAGATTGAGCACTCTCATTAAAGTTCAATTTAGGTACATAATTGCCATGGCATTTCAGAGACTTTCAGCTCTTTTTTTTTTTTTTTTGGTTTTTAATTAATGTCTCAGTTGAACCTTACGGTGCAGCTTTTAACTCAACTGCAGAGGAAGGTGCAGAGCTGCTGGCACGGTGATACTTCCCTGCAGGTCGTGAGGAGATGGCTTGGGAAAATGGACATGGCATTTTTTTTTACCTTCCCCATCTCTCTTTTAAAAATCACATGAAAATAATTTGGCCAAGATACATCAGCTGTGTTATATTGTGTTACATGAAGCTTAACAAGAAGAGGAGGCTGTGGAGAATAAAAATACCTGCAAACAACATCACCATTCCTCTAGAGACATCAGCCTCCTTGGATGGATAGGGAAAATACTTTCTTTTTGTCATTTCTAAATATAGCACATTATTTTCTTTCCATCTCAAAGCAGAGACAACAACCTTTGCTAACACCAATAAATAAATACAAATACTTATGCACAGCACTGCAGGGGATTATTAGTCTTTCCTTCTCCCCTCTTTATACTGTGTTTCATGGGAGGAGTTACTAACATTTTAGCAACATGTTGCAAAATATAAATCACATTATATTTAAAATACAGTCTATTTTGTGTCTCAATAATGAATATTTATTGCATGGGACAATGAACTTATAAATACACTGCATTCATATATTTATAATATTTATATTAATATTTATAAAAACTGTCATAATAATTGTATAATTTTCAATATATTTAAATAATAAGGCATATTTGTCTTCAGTAATCTATTTTACAATTTTCTGCAATACTCAAAATTCAGAACATTGTTAAATGTCTGGAATGATAAACACTCATTAGATTATTCTCCTTCATCTTGTACAAGCCAAGAACCCCCATGTCTCAGAGCTGGTGGGTCCCACAGGGCATTCTGAGCTCTGCCTGGACCCACTCATCCCACCCACGCTCCAAACCAGCTGCTGGGAGCCCAGTGTCCCCTGGGGATGGAGCTGGAAGCTCTGGCTGCTGTCCAGACCCCAGCTCTGTCCCAGAGCAGCTGCTGCAGCCTCTCCCTCACACTCCCCAGGCAGCCACAGTCAGGGCATGGATTTCAGGACCAGGAGTGCCCCTGGGTTAGGTCTCACTGTGGAGGACACTGGAGATATCCACAGGCAGGCAAATATGTGAGAGCAACCTCCTCTCTCCCCATATTCCTGAGGTGGGACCCAGCTTCCCTCCACACAGGGACTGTGGGGTCACAGCTGAGCTCCACTCCTGCTGTTGCAGTCACAAAGCATCTTCTCAAATTTGGTGCTCTCCTCCCCTCCCCTGATGCCTTCCAAGGTCTCTCACACCATGCCAGTGGTGGATAGCAGACCTGGAAAAGGAAGGTCAGGAAACCAGGTGAAGTAAAAAGAAGGCTTCTCCCTCTCAGCTAACACTGAACCCCCACTGCTGTACAGCACAGAGAGCTACAACCTCCCCTGCCATCACCCAGACTTGAACACCTTCTTTAAGAAGAGTTAAAAAGAAATGCCCACCCAGCCTGGTGGAGTTTGAAAACATGTAATTTCTGCTCCATCTGACTTGTGGTGATGTCCTGAAACAGGAGTTTTAAGTACCCCTGAGCCAGTAATGCAACCACAAACATTATTTCCATCCTGCTGTAAATGTCCCACTGCAGCACCTGCTTACAAAATCTGTCAGAGCCCAGAGAATTACAACAGCACTGACAAGTGGGGCCAGGGAACATTGTCCCCATAGCCAAGAGGCAAAGGTTCTTGGGGATCCAGACAGCCTTCCCTTTTCCAAGTGCCAGGGAGGAAAGTAATTTTTTTGTGACTCTGTTTCCCCTTTATTGAAAGGGAATGATAAAAATGCCTCTCCTTAAAATGAGGAAGAACTGCTTGTGATCTACGCAGATGTCCCAAAATTGAAAATGCACTGCTTGGTTCCTGTTGTCCTGCCCCATTCCCAAGCCACTGGCAAAGGCTGGAGGTTGGTCCTTGCTCTGGCACAGGTCAGGAGTGGGCCAGGGGATTCTCCTGGCAGAGGTTTTCAGTGGCTCTGAGGATCAGGGGATATTCAAGTTCAGCCCCTCTAAAGAAAATAAATGTGAAAAACTCGAGCTGTTTGAGCCACAGAGGAACTTGAGAGCCCAGCCCTGAGCTCAGCTACCAGAGGCACCCACCACATCTGGGACACAGCTGGCACAGAGGGGCACTGCTGTTAAAGAGGTCTTCACCTACAGCAGGGTGTAACTCTTACAGGTAGGGGAACCACTTTTGACTCTTCAAAACAAATAACATTTAATAACTGAGGTCCGTAAAAACTAAGACAGATCCATCATAAATGCCTAATTATTATGATTTACCAAATGCCAGACAGTAAGAGTCTCCACTCTGCATTTCCTTCTCTGAACCTTTCAGCATTTCTGAGTGCATGATTAGAAATCATCATAAACTTCAAAAAGAAAAATTTTCCTCCAAATGTCATTCCCCAGGCACAAGTTGAAGCATGTGGTTTTCACTGGCTTCTTCCTGGATACTGTTTAGGAGCCCAGCTGGAAATGTTTGCAGCTGTTGGAGCTTTTCCACACACTCCATGTAGGAGGAGGACACGTGCCAGGACAGGAAGACACTGTGCCTGAATAATCACACCTAGCACCTTTCCACTTCTTCACCCAACCATGAGAAACCTGAGGGAACTTTGTCACCCCAGGGGTCACTACATTTCCTTCTCATTTGGTTGCATCTGGCAGATGGGTCCAAAAATGATGAGGAAAGAGCTGCCTCCACACGTCTCGTCGCCTCGGGAGTCCCTGAAGGACTTGTCAGGAGATGAATTTTGAAATCATTGAAATGAGCCATTTCTGTTTACTTGAGCCATTTTTCCCCTAGATTTTTTTTTTTCAGTTCATGAATATGTGTTGTTTTTCAAGTTTTGCCTAATTTGAAATGAGAAGCTGCTTCCTTGTCTGCAGGTCCTTTGCAGAATGGGAAAATAGCTCATGCTGAGAGCTGTGTCGACAATGGGTATAAGATAATGCTGCTGGGGCTGTATTCTTTCTGCTCTGCATAATTCAGATCTATTCATTATAGAAAAGGTGAAAAAAGCAGCAGGTAAAGTGTGTCATTGTCACAGATGATGAAGTTAATCCAAGTTAGTTGCGAAGCCACCATGAACTCTGTGTAGCCAGAGTTGGGCTGAATGTGGAAGTCAAGGGGAGCCAGAACACAGAGAAACTCTGCAGACAAAAGGAGGAGCTCAGTGTCTTTTTTTATAGCCTCATTTCATGCTCAAAGAGCATCTTAGCTCCTTGAGGCCATGAGTCCCCCCAGCCCCATCTGAACTTGAGCTCAGTGAGGTACAGGGAAAACAGAAGAACCTGGGGGGAAACCCTGGTCCTCAGGCAGGGAACAGAGCAGCTCCCAGATGACTCTCTTTGTCAGAACACCCAGGACAATGCTTGCTTAACTTGACCTAATCATTTTTTTCTTCTATTTTCCTTCTCCCTCTTGCTCCTGGTTGGTATTTACAGGTGTCCTGCCCCTGGCTGACCAAGGCACTGCCCACACACTGGGAGGGTCAGTCAGGAAACCTCAGGTTGGGTCTCCCCACAAAATGCAAGTGCTGTCTTCTATTCTGGGCAGGCTTTCAGAGACCAGATATAAGCCAGAAATGCTGGAAATGTCCAGGAAAGAAGGAATTAGAGTAGTCTGGTGAAGGCATAAAAACCAGATTAGAATCCATCCCTGCAGTAGCACTGTGCTGTCAGTGTCCCATGGATGCTGGAGAACTTCCACTGGTCCTAAAGACCAGACTGATCTCTGGGGCATTACTCCCTCCAGGAGTATGTGGATTTTAGCACTTGTCTGCAAGGCTCTGAGACATTTCAGAGGGAAATCAGGAGGTGTTTGACTCTTCTGTCAGAGAGCACCCAGTGTTCACATTAACACTGTGCCATATGGTTCTCCATGGGATGGAGGTTGTGCCCAGCCCCTCTCCCAAACTCCTGCCTGCACCTTGAGCACAAGTCACTTGAGGTAAGACAAGAAGAATGGGCTTGTCACCTCTGACTTCCCTGCCTGGTCTCCTGCTATGTGTGTGTGTGTCTCTTGGCATCAGAAATACCACATGAGCTGCTGTGCTGACCCAGCTCTGTCTGCTGCTTTCTCTCTCCACAGTCTGGCCTGGGGCTCTTTCACCTGCTGCATGGCAGCCTCTGTCACCACCCTGAACTCCTACACTAAGACTGTCATCGAGTTCAGGCACAAGCGCAAAATCTTCGAGCAGGGCTTTCGAGAAGAGCAGAACTTCCTAGACCAGGAAGCCATCAAGTACTTCAGAGAAAGGTCAGTGCAGCCAGTCGCTCCATCAGGGGAGGTTTTCATGGGCTCTGCTGGTCCCAGAAAATCCAGGCTGTCACCCACTGCAACACATGTGGGTGGAGTCTCTGAGATACCTGGAGAAGGTGTGTTAAACCCAAAAGGTTCTCCTTGATTCGTTTTCTCTCAAGTTTTGTGATGTCCCAGTGCCTGACCTTTCCTATGTGCTCATTAAACACAAGACTGATGAGTCCTTACCATATGCACCCAATCCACAGGGATTCACAAGAAGCTGTGCTGCCAATGTAAGCTGATTATTATTTTGCCTTGATTATCTTGTTGTTTGTTAGTCTATTGTTACAGTCATTCCTTTGCTAGCTTCCAAGATTTCACTCTACCTTTCAAACAGTCTGGAAGGAAGAGAGAAATGCCTAAGTTTGTATTTGAAGATGACAATGAATCCTAAAAAATTCTCTGTGTGAGAAAAAAAAACCCAAAAAACCAAACACAGTGAAAAGAAAGGGGTCACTATGTGCCTCAGGAGAAATCAGCACCCAGGGAGGGAAAACAGACAAATTATTGAAGTGAGAATTACAAATTAGAGCCTGGAAGAATTATAAAGAACAATATGTTGACTTACATTGAGAAACGCTAAGGAAACTTGATAAAATACCACTACTGACCCTTCTGGAACAGTAAATAGCAAAAAAAAAACATTAGAGGACAATAACTTTTTCTCTCACATGGGTGTTGTGGGTTTGCTTTTGATTCCTCTTGCCCTCACCATATGACACAATTTCGCCCCCAACAATTCACTCCTTGGTCACATCCCCCCAGCCCTTCCACACACACTTGGCACACAAAGCTCAAGCATGTGGTGTTCCCAAACTTCATGATTATGACTTTCTTTTTTTATATCACATTATTTTAATTGTTGTATCTGAATACATAATAGGAAGCCCAGAGACAGTAGGACCATGGGATCATTCAGGAGGCTTAAAGCTGTGCAGCAGTATACCAAATATTTTTTTTTAAGTTATCATAGTCATGATCAGCTTCACTGCTGTGACCTGGGAATGCTTGGAGACTACAGGGGGTCCAGGGATTGTCCATTAGCAACACCCTGTTGCTACATGCTGTGGGTGCCCACAGTCCCACACAACTTCCCTTAGCTCCCATCTGCCTTTGCACAAATAGAAAATAAAATAAGTTCTCTTTCCTTCCTGTGCATATACCCAGGGATACTTCACATTCCCTCCTACTCCTCCACCTCCATGTTCCTTTTCATACCTCATGAATAAAACCCTCCAGCCTTTCTTCCTTCCACTTACTTTGTACATATCATTACCCTTTTTGCAAGTTCCTTTGCCTCAGTGCACACCCAGCACCCCCTGTACACACACATCTAACCTCTGTTTTGGACAGAATCTGTGCAACAGGAAAGTTAAAGCATTGTTATCATTGTAGTCATCATTATTCCCAACAGCTACATTTATCATCTGGGAGACAGGGAAGAAAAGTGTTAGCTCCATTTTGCCTGTTCAGAGTTTTTTGTTGGAATATTCTTCTCCAGGCCCCTGCTCCCCGAGAAGAAATTTGCTTTATGAAAAGTACTGACAGTAAAACAGTGCTAATCTTGCAAATGTTTTCTCAAACATAATCTCATTGTATTGCACTTAATTTTAATTGCATGCAGCTTACAAGTTACAAACAGAGACAGCCAAATTCTTTGCCTGCCTGCACCCCAAGGACACAGGCTCTGCCTCTCCACAGCCAAGCATCCCCTTGTTCCTGTCAGTGGGAAAATGTTTAAACAGCTGCAGAAAAATCAAAGATTCATGGTGTTACATACAACAATCGTTTCCTTCCCAGGCCTGGGATACTTCAAAAAGTCAAGACAAAAGAGACTCTGTAGTTCACACCAGAAAATCAAAAGATATCAGAGCTCTTCAGATATAACAGGTACAATAACCTTCAGGGTAACTCTAAGAAATTAAACAGGTCAATTATACAGACTTGGAGGGATTATTCATGCATTAAGTGTTCTATAAAATGATCAGAATTGCCTACAACATGTCAGCTTTCAGTCTTTGTCCTTTTATTGCTTGTCCTTTTTTGCCCTCTTTCCTTTGAACTGAATATTTGTCTAAAACTTTTGCTCATCTTTTTCAGCTTTTTTAGTTTATTAGGTGTCAGAGGGTTCTCTCTTCCTTCCCTCTCAGTTTCTCTTTCTGCCCTGTTTCACATGAGTGCTCTTTCCCCATATGGTCTTGATCATAGTCCCTTGTCTGTGGTTCACCCCAGCTGGTAGAGCAGGAACCCTCACATACCTTTCTGGTTTCTTTGCTCTAAGGATCCCTCCAGATAAGCCAAAGGGACAAGGAAAATTCATTTTCTCCTACACAGAGACTGACAATCTGTGACAATCAGCTGAAGGAATGTCAACGTGCCAGACCTTCTCCTCCTCCCCTGCCCAGCTGTTTAGTAGCTGTGGCTGTTTTAGCAGCTTTGTCCATATGGCTGTGTTATAATTAAGACACATTCACAAAGATTCTGCTCATTTAGACCAACTGGCTACACCAACACTATAATCACATCCATTCAGGCAAGGGCCAGCACAGCCAGGTTATTCACATTGAATGTATTTTCCTAAATTTGTCCTCAGCTTCTCACCTTCCTTTTTTCATGTATTAAAAAAACCCTTTCAGCCACTTGCCTCTGACTTTCCCTGCTCCCAGAATTCTGGTGGGCTTTGATTTCAGGTAAAGAATGCAAACTTCCCTCTCTGCTTCTTTGGTGTGCTGGGGGCAGAAAGTGCAGGTGGGGCAGATGGAGACCCCAGGGAAGAGGTAGAGCTGCTGGAACAGGGACAGTTGTAGCTACAGGGAGGAAGATCTGGGGCAAGGGAATATCCAGGCTTGGGGTGAAGGTGTCTGAGGCCTGGGGTGAGGGATAAAGGGCCTGAAAGGGTGGAAATCAAATCCAAGTGAGCTCCTCATGGAGAGCTAGTCACTGCCTTGAGAAAGGAATACAAGGTTAGCAAAGTGATAGGAGTAAAGTTGGATTACCCATGGCCCTCTCTTAATGATGACAAGAGGAGAGAGTAGCAACTTTTGGATGTGCATCCATGTCCAGGAGGCCCAGGGTGCTGAATCCCACTGGAACTGAAGCCACTGCAGAGACGGATAAAGGAGGATATCCCACCATGGCACCAGTGGGAGAGGGGACTGTAGAGATCAGCACAGCCCTGTCTCCAGTCTGGTATTCAGCCTTTTTGCTCCCTGTGAAGCAAATCTCACTGACTAGGTGCTGTTAAACCAACACACACAAATTTAGCAAGTAAATCTGGAGGATTCAGCCTTCCCCAGCTCAGCCATCCGTAGCACAGCATTTGCCAGCTTGCAGCTGTCCATCAACACCCATTGTGGCATTACAGCTGATTTCACAACATTTTTCTTGCTGACTGAGCCCTTACTCTGATCTGCAAAACCAATCCAACGTCAGGCAGATGCTGCTGGTGAAATTCTGGAGTGAGCTGAGTTCAAACTGCCATTGATACCAGTGCAGACAAAATGTCCCTGCAGGGACAGAAAATGTAGTTTTGAAGTGCTGGGAGCAGTTTGAATCAGGTGGTAGGACCAAAGCAATCGCAGACATAATAGATCAGGACTATTCCCAACACTATGAGAACCAGAGCTTTGCAAACCATCCTTCACACACTCTATTTTGTCCCTTTTTGTACATTTCTGTAATGTATCATACTCACAGCTTGCTTCTTCCAGCTCCATTGTCCTCATGTAAGATGTGCAGATCATACCAGCACTTTCCAAAGACATGCCAACCTTTTGCTCTGATTTCCTCCTTGGTCACCCAGATATCTGAAGAGGTTTTCAGTACTGACCCAGTGTCCCTGCCATTCACAGAGTCAGTACCTTTTCCTACAGACATCAGAGTTTCCAGTCTTTCAGTAGCACACAGGGATGAGCGTAACCTTCTACCTTGGATTTATTCTGTACTTTATTCTGCAACACAGGAAGGTTCATCCTCAGAGCTGTTCCTTCTGGAAAATTACATGGACTGGTAGTAAAATGGTGTAGCAGTGGCAACATCCCCCTTTCAACACACACACTGTACAATGCTGTCGATCCCTGACACTTAGATCCATCCTGAGGAGTGAAAAAGTGGGAGACACACAGCCCTGAGCCCCTCATTTCTGTTCCCCATGGCCTCTTTACATGAGCTGTGGAACTGAGTCTCTCCTGAGACCATTAAGATCTCTGTGATGGGCCTGGCTGTAGATGGAGGAGCCCAGGTGTGTTGTGCTCTTACTGGTTTTCACCCTTCCATTTCTGTATATTTGGGAGCAGCCTTTGTTTCTGTTAAAGGTGCTACTTTTATATTCTCTTTTCCAGGGCTGAGGAGGAGAGGGCTGAGGCTGGGGACCTGAGGTTACAGTGCCTCCATAGCTGCTCCCCAAATAGTAAGTGACCATGGCTCGAGTGTGTCCGATACACAGTGGCTTGTACTGTCCCCACACTGACTCCCTGGGGCTCAGGATGAGCTTTGGGGTAGGAAGCTATGGAAACAGAGGTTTGTTACTCTCCCAGACAGCATTGCCCAAGTGATAATCAGCCAGCACATGAACAGTGCAAAATTCTCCACCGTTCAATTTAGGATGTGCACATATCCTATAATTTTGTGTTATCTCAAGAAGCTGTGACTTCATAGTAGTTTAAAAATATGCTCTAATTTACACCTGTATAACTTTCATTATCACTACCTTTTTTCATCTATATTTATCACCAATTCATGATGATGCATGCTATTGAATATAAAAATGATTGAAAGCAGCTTTGGTAGACAATAACTTAGTATAATTAATGCCATTTCTTGCACTTTCTCAGAAAATTGCTATGCTTTTATTCAGCCTTTGCAAAAGCTCTTGCTTTAAACTATGGGAATCAGTGGTTCAATGTACAGAGCAATATTGGAGCACGGCTCCTGCCCTGCTCTGAATACTATACTTTTTCTTTACTCTCCAGGAAAGATGTGTGCAGTTTCATGCATCTATTTCCTTGGAAAGAAAGCAAGTGATCCTTCATTCAGCAGGAGGGAGACTTGGGACAGTGACTTGCTGACTCTGCGCTCTTAAAATTTGGAAACCTCCTGGCATTTTGCTGCCTCTGTCTCGCTGAGATGCACATCTCAGCCACGTACTCGTGGAAGCTTGGTGTCTGTAACCCTAATCACTGAGGGTCCTGATCCCTCCCCAGACCTGCTGGAACTGCTCTCCAGTCCCATGTTACTGCAGGGGGTCTCCCCACAGGCATGATAGTGCTGGCACTGCTCTCCAGCTTGGTTTGTCATCAGCTCATTTGGTAACTCCTGCTCCTTGAAAATGTCATGTCAGTTATGGACCTTTCCACAGGCAGGAAATCCACATCCCTCATTTTCACAGGCCTGAACATTTCTATTGGTACAAAACTGATCTGGGTCATGTATTCCCCACCTGCCAAGCTACTGGCGGGTGCTCAAATGTGCTTTTTTATTATTGAAGCCTGTCCAAAGGTCTTTGTTTCAAAGAACAAAGAACAAGTCTTGACACTAGGTGTTCCAAGGAATAGGAACAAAGCTCTTGTTGGTCCTACACCCTGCCCTGCCCCAGTGCTTCAATTCTAAAGGACACAGAGCTTTACCCCCACAGTGCTGACAGCGCTGGGAAAACAAACTGCAAAGGACAAGCCCAGTGTCAGGGTAAAGAACAGTGGCCATTCTTCAATATTTCATCAGTCTCAGCTTCACATCTGTTACCCACTGTAAAGAAATCAGATCAATATTAATGAAGTGACAGGAGTGAAGTTCTGCTCTCAGTTCACAGTTTACTTATGAATCCAATATAAGCTGCAGAATCTTCATTATTCATGCTTCTTAGGGAGGAAAAAAACATTAATTACTGCTACTCTGGATGGCACAAATCCTCAGAAGAACATCTCCTTCCTTGAACAAGTCCATCAAGCCTGCACCTGACCTGAGGATTCTCCTTGGTGCTGTTTCTGGCTTCACACACTCCCACTCTGTCACACCAACCATGCAACGGGCTCGTGGCCAGCAGAGAATTGGTGAGAGCAAGAGAATTATGTGAGAAGCACTTGGCTAAAGGCAGAGCAGCCACAGAGGTTCCACTGGCTCCCCTGGGTACCTGGGCTCTGCTTGGATGGAAGAAGGGGACACCCAGAACAGACCAAGTCCTCGCCACTGCTTGGTCACATCAGCAGCCACGAGCCACTAACAGAGCAAATGCCAGCAGATCACTCTGAGCACTTCATGAACACTTCCCAGAGAGGTGATCCCGAGCCAGCAGGACACCAGGATGCACCACCTGAAGTTATTCCTGCTGCTCACTTCAACCAGCGTTTCATTCCCTGGAGGACTTGCCAGCTGCCCTCAGATAAGGAATATTTGCTGGTGCTCAGACATCATGACTCTTTCTGTCCTCCCACAAAGACAAACCAGGGCATCTGTCCTTGTTGAGAGGCGAGGATTTGGGGGAGTGTCGCTGAGGAGTGAAAGAGTAAAACCTTTACAGAAGAGAACACGACTGAGCGGCCGTAGAAGACAAATGCCATCACAGCCAGGAGATTTTAGAAGAGATTTTGGAAGAGACAATATTAAATTTTTTTGAGCAGCCCAGGAGCATTGTGGGAGCACAGGTAGCATGAAGGGCCTTATGCCAGGGCAGGATATCAGGTTCCTCTGTTGGCAAGAATAAGCTCTCTGCTTTGAGAAGTGACCTTAAATTATGAATCTTATCAGAATCTTGATCCCAGGGGAGTCTTGGACATAGGACAACTATTCAGTCTTGGTATTTCTATATTAAGCCATTTAATGTCCATCACTAAAGTATAATTTTCCTTTATCAGGGTTAAAAAAAAAGTATTTTATTTCCTTTAAAACCCTTTAACAGGGTTTAAACTTGCCTGAGCTGGGCTAAGAACAGCACCAGGGATCTCTAGGTATAACTTGGCATCCTCTGCTCTCACCAAGCCACCTTCCTGTGCAAACATATGGCACTGGCCCCTATACATCTGATATCTTTGGTCATGATGTGCTCATACCAAATTTAGCATTTCCACTGCAGGGCCCTAAACACTCTTAAAGTCTATTTGCTGTCATTCTGATGTTCCAGCTGTTTCCTTCAGATGTGCAGGGCTGGGAGATCTCAGTGATCCAGCTGTGCACAGTCACCACACAAAAGTGCTTGAAGGAGAAATTTCACATGAGGATTTTTTTGTTGTTGCACAGTTATTTATTGCCAAGAAATGCTCACTATTATTGGGCTCCAGACAGCAACAGCATCTGATTTCAGACATCTGTATGTCCATGCCANATTGAAGGAGAAAAAGGATTTTTTTGTTGTTGCACAGTTATTTATTGCCAAGAAATGCTCACTATTATTGGGCTCCAGACAGCAACAGCATCTGATTTCAGACATCTGTATGTCCATGCCACTTCCACCCTCTCTTCCAGTGTTGTCCCAGAATTAATAGGATGAGCCCAGAACCCACAGGGCAGATGGTGGAGGCAGAACAAGGGGTAAGAGAGAGGCAGGAGAAATGTCACAAAGGACAAGGAGGGACAGGTGTGGTGCCAAAGCCAAAGAAGAGGCAGAGAAGCCAGGAGCTGAGCAAGAAACAGCATATTCCTCCTGTCTGTGGCTAAAAGCCTTGGTGTTATCTGAGGCAGATAAACCCAGGGTTCAGGACACCAGCCTCTCTTGTAGAAAAGTGAAAGATTATTCAGAATTAATTCAGTGTCAAAAAAATAATATAGTCACTGTTTTGGCAGCGTGGGCATTTTAGGAGGGTCACCTGACAAAGAGGAGGCCTGGAAAAAGATAGTTTTATTCTCATATCATCACCCTGTAGGCATTTCCCCTGGGTCCATCCCACAGCTCCTCTACCATCCTCCCACCCCGACTGTCTACAGCAAGATTTATGCAACCAGCCCCTCAGAGCTTCACTCTAGAGCATAGTGTAATTTTTTCCTATTCAGACAAGTTCACCAGAAGAACTCCAGACTTAAAACATGGTGGAAATGATTCATTAAAAAAAAAAGAATATCCACTGGTTGGATTGGGGTTTTTTTATCCGTGGTGGCAAGCGCCACGGAAGGAAAGTGGTGCTGGATGCGCAGGCAAGTTCCAAATGTCTCCAAATTCAGTCTGTTGCACAAGCTCAGCTGGAGAGGGCAAGGCACAGACGGCAGCCAAGGTCACTGTGACAACGGGGAACATGCTTGATATGCTGAGCAGCGCCGGGCTGGGAGGCGCAGACAACAAGGGCCTGACGCATGTGAAGTGTCGCTCAAAGTTGAGCCAAGGTTTCTCCTTGTGGAGGTGTCTGACAGCTGCAGCTGCTGCCTCTTTGATGTCAGCACCAGTTTCAAGCCCAGGACTTGCAATTCTTCCTGTAGTTTATTCCCTTCATGGTGATTCGCCTCATAAAAACAGGTGGGGGAGAATCCCCTCTGATGGAGCACCGTGGTCACGGATCTGAGATCCAGCCTGGCTGTACTGGCAGCCACGGGAATTGCGTTCCTGTCTTCAGGCAAAGTCTTGCCCACCAGGAAATTCTAAAGTCAGAGGTCTCAGTTCTGTCCTCGTTTACCTCTGCTAACATCCAGACTGACATTTTCCTTTAACATTGCTTCTTAAGCAACCAGCTCCTCTTTTTTCCCAGATAAGCATGTTGATAAAAGTAAATTCAGTCCCACGTTTAGCATGGTAGCCCGTGAAAATTAAAGGGTGGAAAAGGAAAGCAAAATAATCTGATAGTTTATAATACTTTTTTGTTTCCTCCAGTGCACAGGTGAATTGGAAAGGTTTCTTATATAAATTTCAGTGGGGTTAGTTATGAAACGTGCTTTCTGTCACTCTTTGAAATTGCATCTTTCAATAAATGTTTCATCTCTTACAGCTAATCCTGGATTTATGAAAAAAAACTCCCCAAACCAACCTCCCCCCCACCCATCCCAACAAAAAGTCAACCTGTCCCACACTGCTGGAGATGTGCAATGAAGTATTTCAGACTGTATATGCACCCAAATAGCCTTTTTCTTACTGTGCATATTATATTTCCCCCACAGAATGTAGGTAGGAATTGTTGCTCAGTTCACCTTCAGGTAGTTTTACGTTGTGAGATATTTGAGGACAAATATGTGTATTTCAAACAAACAAACAAAGAACACTGGTTTTCCTTTTAAAACCCTTTTATTTATGAGGGACTCTCCTGCAACAGGCCTTGTAAAGTCAGTGTGGAATGGGACAGCCCAGAGGCTCCAGTGGAAGGGGATGGTGAGATGAGACTCAGAGGGGAGAAAAGTGAAAGAAGGAAGGGAAATTGTGGGGGAAATAATGTGTTTTCATAGTTAAGCAGAATCATAGACTGACAGAGTGAGGACAGGGCTCCCAAAAAGGCTCTAGTCCAGTCCTGTGCTCCCAGCATATCCAGGCTGGATCAGGCTGCTTCTTTCCTTGTCCAGTTGAGTTTTGAACACTTCCAAGGATGGAGATCCCAATACATCTCTTGGCCTCTGTCCCAGCGTTTGACACTTGGGGTGAAAAAGCTTTTCCTCGTATCCAGTTGGCAATCCCAGCCTTCCAGCCCTACTCAGCCAGTTGATAAAGGCAAGGCACTCCCAGGGACAGGTGCTCTCTCTGACACTTGTACTTGTTTTCTCACCTGCCCTTTGTAGAACTCATTTTATGATTCTTTTTTGGCTTTGTTTTTATGCAGTAGCTCTGTTACTGTCTGCTTTTCCAATTATAAAACCTCTAAATTTGATTTAAACCTGATAATTAAGCCGTGACTTAGCACATTAACCCTATTGAAGCCCAGAGGTGTGAGACATGCTCTTTAGGACTTTAAAATTTGGTGCTTAATTGCACCCAACCCTGAGAAAGGTGCAGGGAGGTGAGAAGTGACAGTGCAGCTAATTCAGGCCACAGGTGCTAACAGGACAGGACTTCATGTTTTAGATCTCATCTATCCCATCCAGACCAGGGGTTTCTGTGTCTTCCACCACCAGAGAAACAGGAATATTCCAGCTGCACAAGAAGACTCAGTTGGTCACTGGCATCACTACAAAAGTTTGTCATGTCCTTTGGCTGTGAGGAATCCCAGATCAGGATTTGCACAGTGGGTGTCTTTGTGTTCCCCTTCGAGGTCAAGGCATTTCTGGCTGCATCCTCTACCTATCAGGACAGTTCCAGGCCACAAGGGTACATCTTCCTCTCTTGCCATCTAAACTCACAAAATAAGCAAAATTTACCCATAGGAAAAAAAAACAACAACCACCAAAATCCTTGAGATCTCTCCTGTCTGGAAGCAGCCAGGAGAAGAGTACAGGAAACAATATCCAGGAGGGGTAGTGTGGCAAACCACGCAGTTGTCATTTCCAGCCACCTAAAGCAGCTGGTCAGCCCTGGACACGAAGTTTACAGCTTAGTGGGGAGAAACAAAATTGCTTAACACATCAAGAAATGTCTTATGTCACCACAGGAACAGTGACATCATTCTGTGCTGCCTTTCTCTTTCTCCATTGCCTGTTTATTCATCCCTTAATTCACTGCATACGACGCAGAGCCCCCAGGAGACTGAAGCCTGTGGGTCCATGGCAGGAAGGCAGGTCTTCACCCTTGGCAGGGATGGCCAAGGGCAGGTGCTGTGGCAGCCTGCAAACCAGGTTTTAGCCTTTTGTGTTCTCCCAGTCAGTATGTCAGTAGCTTCCTTCCCTTCCTGTCCTTCCCCAGCCCCAAATCCTTGGTTCTTGTGGAGCTGCGTGACTTTTGGGAAGCAGAACGTGGATGTTCCAGTGATTATCACACTGGTGATAGCTGACAAGGCACCAGGGAGAAACTGGTCCTGAATTTATGTGCCTTATGCTCAAACATTTTGCACTTAGTGATGAGAAGCAGAGGGTTTTATACAGATCTGAGAGGTAAATTAGCCTATGGGGAAATGCAGTTATGGGAAACAAGCTTAAAATTGCCCCAAAATAGGCCTAAAACTGTCTTATAAGCCTTTAGCCCAGACCAGAGGAAAAAGTGTGTGTTTGTCTTTCTTTAGGGCTTCACAACACCCAGCTCTAAGTGTCACTAGCCCGCAGAGGAACAGGAGTGACCATAATGCTCAGAAAATACCCCCATTCGCTACGTCAAGCTCTTCCAGCGACACATCAAGCAGCTCTTCACTTTCATCAGAACCAACCAGCCAGATCTCCATGGGTCAGGATCAAACCCTGCTGGACATCACCTCCATCACTAGATTGGCCCCAGGAGAATCACCAAACCCTCAAGCACTCGAGCAAAGAGATACAAATTTAGCAATATCGTGTTCCAGCCCACTCGGAGCAAGGACTATTCCAGCGTCTTGCCCAGTCAGCCTCAGGCTCAGTCTAACACCCAGCTCAGCCACACCACAGCAATACTGTGACTCCTCTCCAGTCAGCCCAGGGATCAATGCAGCTTCCTTCTATACTTTCTGTCCTCACACAGCACAAAACGAACCAGCTTCAGCTTCAGATCACACACTGACCCCAACCAGGACAAGCACAAGGCCTCCAGCAACAACGACTCCTGAAGAGAGTTTCCAGGCTCCTGGCTATTCTAAAACTGACTTAAAGAACACAGAAAAGGGGTTTGAATCAGATCTGGAAGATCCTGATCATGAAAGGTATGTATCTAGACCACGCAAGTGTCTAAGTCCTCAAATGACCCACTTGGGTTTAGTGTCATTAAGAGCCCCTCATAAAAAAAGTTAAATATATTTTATGATTTAGATGTTTCCAGTGTTTGTTTTCCAGTAACTGCCCTGTGCTCCCACTAAACCCTGTTATCCAAGAAGCAAAATACTCTATTTGTTGTACACCCATTTAGTTCTCCAGACCTCATGACAGACCATCCCCTGGGCCAGGTCATCATCCTCAGCTCCTTCAACAGGGCCCAGTCTTAAGGTGCCTCCTTTCCTTCCAAAATGACCCAACACATCTTTCCCTTGTACCAGAGAAACTCTGCTGGCCCTATGGAGCCTGACAGATCAGAGCTGGAGCTGGTGCTCAGCAACATGACCAGGATCTCCCTCCCAAACCTCCACCACTGCTCCGACCCCAGGGCAGGCCGGGCTGGTTTCACCCCTCTGAGCCTCTGAACTCCACCCTGTCTCTGCCGCTTCTTTCCTTGGCAGGAGATTTGTAACCGCAAAGGAATTCCAAGCCATGGAGAAAGAACTAGAGGATGTGAAGGAAGACCTGAAATGCCTGAAGTGGAAAGTGAGGCACATTGGTGAGACGGTGCAGCCCCTGGCCGAGGACAGCAAGAGGTACAATGGCTACACCCTGACGGAGCTCAAGGCCATGGTGCAGTTCGAGGATGACCCCTACAAGGCCGCCCACAAGATCCTCACCGCGCTCTTCAGCGATGTCTACAGGCCACAGCACCCCCCAACAGAGCAGCCCTGCAACTCCCGGGCTCTGCCCAGGCCCAAAATAGACCCAGAGCTGTACATGGTGTACTGTGACATTCTGAAAAGCATATTCCCTGGAATTAGCAGCCAGACCTTGAGGGAAGAGACACAACACGTGCAGAAAAGCACCCAGAAGGCAGTGCAATAACAGCAGAGCCCACAGAGGTTGTGCAGAGTGAGAGGTCTCTGGTGGCTTGAGGACTGAACTGTGGTAGGTACCGCTGGTTGAGTCTGTCCCTTCCAGGTATGGATCATCTGTTGGTGAGCTCTGAGCCCTCATGCCACTTGCCCAACGAGACAGAGTGGGAAGGCATCCTGCACACTTCCCACATTTTAGAAACCAATTGCTCCTTTAGTGTCTCTTTCAATCTATGGACGTTTCCTTGTTTCCAGCAACTACAAATGCCAACAAAAGAATCCCAAGAAGGCATTGTACGTCCGAGCAAGGGCCTTCTCCCAGCCCCAAACAGACCAACCAACCAGCATCTGGGTAGTTTCTATTTTCTAGAGTGTATCATTCATTAAATGACATTACTTGTTAGAAAATTGTGCCTGTTTTTTTATTTATTTACTTGTCTAAAAGTGCTTTGTATATCAAATCAGTCAGCATCTGGAAATATTCCACATATACAGTAATACATGATATAATATAATAATTCCAATAACTGGAATGAGATCTGGGCATTGCAAACCAACCTCCTCTGCCCATCTGCAGCCTGGGTTACAGGGGTAGGCACCCAGGGCATGGTAGTGAGCAGGTCCCCTTTTTAGGTAACGGGGCCAGGGCACAAGACTCTGTGATTTGCCCCTGAAACACCAACCCAGCAGTGAGACAGGTAAAGATCTGTGACCTCCAGCTCTCCCAGGCTGTGGTGATTGGGCTGACAGACCAGCTCAGAGGTGTTCACAGCTGAGCTTTGCCTTCCCATGGCATTGGTGCTGAAAGGCTGCTGCCCCTTGCCAGGGTCACACAAGGTGATCACTGCTGTGGAGCCTGCCCCGAGGGAAGGAGGCTGCTGATCATGGAGGACACACAGGAAAATGGCCCTGGAGCTCCTTCCTGCCCATCTGGGAACCAGGAAAGTACAATGGATGAACAACAGTTTGTCCCCCAAGTCCTGTGCATGGGGATGGCCTTGCAGTCTGTTCTGTAAAGATCTGATGAGGGTGGAGGGGTGGAGGGATGTCCTTGAGCCACTCTGCTCAGTACCACTGAGCAGCTACTGCTCCCCTGCCCCACTGTCTCACCCACCCCCTTCCAGAGTCCTTGGCACTTTTTGGAAACAGTCACTTCCCCATTATCAGTGTGACAAAGCCATCAAAACCCAGGACACGTCTGTCCTGCACACGGCTGCTGCTCCCTGCCAGGCCACGGGGATGGCAAAAGGTAACCTGTGAGTTCAGCCCCCCTTTCCCTCTGCTATAATCCACTCCTTAAGCTTATTTCAAAAATAACTGGGAGGAGGAATAAAAAACCAATTACAAAAAAACCCCAAAAGCAGATCATTCCCTGTGCCACCACAGCTCCAGACACCTTGGGCAATGGGAGGGGACTGCACAGTCCAAGGACACTCTCTGAACCTGCTGGGCACATCTCCACAGGGACACTGACTTTTGTAGGAGAGCCCCTACCTGCCTTTCAGCACGATGGTCTCTGCTGAGCCTACAAATGTGTCGTTTTAAGCTCCCTGTTATTAGCAATTTATTTTACTTACAAGCTGCTGTGCAGACACAGCCACAGCGCTGCCCACACAGCCTCTCTGTGCCACACTGCAGCCAAGACCTGCAGCCACAGCTGGCAAATTCTGAGGTGCCTAGAGGGATACATGGGGTTGTGCCCTCAGGGGGGGTCACAGCAGTGAAGTGAGGGACAGGGAAAAGGCTGCCCTCCCTCCCACCTTCACCAGCGGGCACGGAGGTGAGTGCAGGGTGGTCACAGTTGCTGGAGATGCAGTATCCCCTCAGAGCAGATCTCCCAGTCTGGGGAGCACCACAGTGGAGTACCACAAATCATCCTGAGGGCTCTGTGCACCGTGGAGGGGATGTTTGAGTCTCCCACAAGCAACCCCTGCATCTTGTTCCGCCTTCGTGGCTCTTGTAGGGAAACATCTCCCCTTGGTTCACATGGATGGCTGACCCTCCTCCCACAGAACTCACACAGTTACTGCTCCAGACTAGTTTTTCCATGGAAGATCAGACCCCTAGATTCTCTCAGAGGTCTCTCTTCAGAGCTTTCCATAACTTCCACAGAACCAACAAAAACACAATTTAGGGATTAGCAATATCAATACTTATATGTTGCACTGCCTGTAGAATCTGAATTATTTGTAAGAACAGGCTCTGTGGCTCCTCCTGTTCATGAGGCCTGACAATGTCATCAGATTATCACTTTTAGCCTGTTCTCCTCACGCCTCAGATCCAGCACAAGTCTATGAATTATTTTTATTAGCCTTACGTCATCAAAGCTGGTTCTGTCAAAGAGTGTAAGTTCTGGGTCCCTTTCAGGTTGCAGAGTCTCCTTCTGGGTCAGTTGTGATAAGAATCACCTCCACCCACTTTAGACACATGCATTTTATCCTGATAGTCCCAGGTTTTAGCTATTCCAGTGGAACTTCCAGGTTATTTGCATGCAAACTAGAGCTGGTCAGTCTTGCCAGACCTTCTATATATTATATTTAGATATCTGCACCTTCTGAGCCCTACAGTGTGTCCCCAGTGCCTTGCCAGCCACAGCAGCCCATGTGCTCAGCTGTGAGGAAACTGGGAAAAGAGCAGCAGGACAAATCCCCTCCATGTATCCTTTACAGGCTCCTCACTTCCCTCTTTTCCTCTGCTGTATTTATACCTTGGAGGCAGCTCTGCCTCTGTGAAGATGTCTCAGTACTGGAGGTACCTTCCCTGATTTTCATCCAGATAGAAAAATCCACTGCTTTTCTACAGATTTTCCTGAGTTCTTCTCTTTGCTCATCCTTTACAAGCCTCAGCTTTCCTTGCTGGTTTTGCTTCCCTAGGTTTGCTGGGGAGAGAAACACAGCTGCCTGCTCACGATTCCAAGGAGATTTTCTGTGTCCAGTCTATTTTTTCTGTAGTCACCCACTCCTCACACAACAGGAGGGCGAGGGCTGCCCGCCCACACCTGCAGGAAGAGCCCTTCTCCTCAGAGGGTACAAAACTGAGTCAGCACAACCAAAGTAAGACAGCAGTGTCTTAAATACATGGGCCTGAAAGCAATTTTTTTGAGTTCATTTTTAGCATCCTGTACTTGCCAGAATGTGTCCTGTAACAAGCTTGCTCTGTCTTAAGGCTCCGGGTCTCGTTGCCGGGGGAATTCAGAAAGAAAGGCAATTACACAGCCCCATTATTGAGACAGTTAAAAGGATTCAGCCATTGTTCCTCTTGGACAATTCTCACTGATTTGCACTGTGCCTCCATGGCTCCTTAGCATAAATAAGCCTTCTCTCCAAAATGTTATCACCTCCACTTGTATAGAGACAGGCAGAGCAGGCAATCAGACACACGGTGAAAAATTAGTCTTTAAATCCATGTAGAATTCTGTCTATTCTTTGTTAAAGTGTACAAGTCTATTTTCCCCCTTGAACACGTACTCTCCAGTCTGAAGACCCAATACTGGACCAAATGATTCCTCCTTAACTACAGGCATTATATTTGCTATTCTGCAGTCATGCCCAGCTCCAGAGAGTCGTTAGTGCCACATTTACTCAAGTAACAAGCTGCCTGTCAGCTGTTTGTCCCTGCACGTATCCTGGGGACCACAGGCTGCCTGTGTCACCTCTTAAAGCAGGTGCCTGGTCAGAAGTGTGAGGACATGAACACTTCTGCAGCCTCAGGCAATCTGTAGTTTGTACTGATTGATTGCATTAAATAAGCAACCTATTAATATCCCCCGTGCTGTGGCTCGATAGGCTCCAGTTGGCAGAACAGACTCTACAGGAGATAAGTTATGTTAAACAGAGGGTCCTGATGCATCCTGGTCATGGAATCACAGGATAATTTCAGCTGGGAACAGCCTCTGGAGGTCAGCTCTCTGATGAGACACCATTCTAGTAAAAAAACCCCAAATAGTAAACTCTGTGTTGCAAAAACTAACAGATTGCAACACAACAGACATCTAACAACCAAAGAAAGAAAAAAAAAAGAAAAATAAGAAGACAAAAAGGTTAATTTACATCTGCATCAGTGGATAAAGAAGATAAATGGCAAACTTTCTGTGGCACTGGTTGGGAGGGCCCTTTACTGTGCTTGGATCTACATGCATGACCGATTCATTTGTCAGCCTTCTCATTAATATCTCTAATGCATAACTGCAGTCAAAGTCACTCCCTGATCCATACATTTTATGACCTCATGGTTACCCCTTTGTACTGTAAATAATAATATCTCTGCATAATGTGAGTGTTTTATGCAAAACAAGTCCACCAGCTCTTCTGCTTCGTGACTTAAGATACAGCAGAACGAGTTTTAGGCAACTGTCTGCATCTTTATATCATTTATTGGCATTATCTGTCCTCACATGGGAGTCATAAGGGTTTGGGCAGTGCCATTAATTACCATTAATCCCTCCTCTGTTCGTCCTACCTGGATGCCTCCTCCTCAGGGTGTGTTCTCTACACATTTATACACCCAGTGCCTCTTGCACACTCCAGTTCAACCCGACTTTAGGAACGTCCACATTAAATCTACAGTCTTTGTTTTTCAAAGTGAAACTGCCTCTGGAGACCCTTTTCCAATTCTTACATCCATACATTTCTGTAAGTGGTTATTTTCCACTAAGAGCTGGAGCCCTCCCCCTTGGGCCTCTCCCTCCTCTGAGGGGTCTGACAGGCAAACAAGTGCCCAATAAGTCATCCCCTGACCCTTATCCTCAAACCACAGGCAGATGACCAAGGTGCAGATCTCCTGAGGGCCTTAATGCTGCTTCCTTAGGAAAAAGAGCATCCCAAAGGGCCTCAGACAGAATACAGAATACACAAGGACAGAACACACACTGCTCTACCCAAGCACCGTCCTGAGAAATGCAGATCTTAGCTTCTTGCAGATTTATTCTGAAGAGTAAATTATCTGAGTGGCCCAAAGAGAGTGATTAAAATACACATCAATGTCTTGCTGGGTCAGTGGGTTTTGATCAGATCTCCCATTTTCTGTTAATATTCAGATACGTTACTATCCCTGAGAGATGAATAATAGTGGCTATTTAATTTCTCTGACAATATTAAACATAATGAAAAGTCATACTATCATCCCACATCCTTCCCCATGAATTCTGGCCACAGACAGATCTCCTGTTGGTAATGGAAATGTCACTTTGATTCATCTGTTCTCCAACTAATCCTCACCAAACAATTTCCAGTGTATAGCAAACCATCCCAAAACATTCCCTTGGAAACAAGCCAGAGCCGACATTCACTGTAGATTAGTTTTTACCACTGTTTAGGCTTAAACCATTCCAGGTAGATTTGCTGCTTACTCTATTTTTAGCAGTGTCTCCAGCATACCAGGAAAGAGGCAGATCATGAGACTTCTGCTAATCTGCAAATCTGAAATTATAGTTGGGAGATGGAATTTATTATTACACAGCTCGATGACAACAGCAGAGATGACCTTTCTGCAGTGCCAAAAGCCTTATCCACACTGATCTGGGCCTTTAATCAGTGGGGGAAAGTACAGGTTATTTTGTGTCAAAAAGAAAAACTTTTTCCCTATTAGGACAGTTAAGTATTAAAACAGATTGCCCAGAGAGGTTGTGCAGCCTCCATCCCTAGAGGTTTTCCAAACTGGTTGAAACCCTGTGTAACCTGATCTGACTTTTGTAAGGTTAAAAAGAAAACAGAAAGGTGTACAATGCAGAAAACAGTCAGGAAAACCTTTGCTGAATAGGAGCACTGATCCAGGAATAATAAAAGGCAGGAACAGCACCATCAGTGTGTTACACTTTCTGAGCCCACTGGTGAGCACGGGGGGCTGTCACATCCCAGCTCCCTCCCTGTGTTTGGCCAGAGCCTCCTCCTGCCAGCCCTGCACACTCAGAGAGCTGCTGTGCCCCCAGCCCTGTCTGGTGAGAGATAAAAGCTCTCTCTTGCTCAAGATGAAAGTTCTTTCCCCAGCTTGTTGCACACAGAAACCTCAATTCTGGCAGCCACCTCATGCTGCCATCAGGCAGGGGAGAATTCTCAGTGAAAGAGATGAAAGGGCTCAGCTGCTCCTGGTTCATTGTGTTTGCCACAGGAACCCTCTCTTCCCCAAATACAATGCTCATGCTGGGTGAAGAGTAATTTCCCTGAGAAACCTTCACAGCCATAGCAGTTCCCTCTGTATTCCCTCCCCCTTATCCCTACCACACTTGCTTCCCATCCAAGCCTTTGCCCAACGTATGTGTCAGCTCCAGCTGCACTGACTGGGATACAGTTTGGACACCAGTCCATAATTCTCGGCTGGGCTCATGCTCTCAGGGGGCAGCAGCCAAGGATCAGGCTCCTCCTGGCTCTTAGGATGGCTCTGAGGCGCAGTGTCCAGATCTAACCCTTCCCCTCAGCACTGTCCCAGCCCCTGCCTCCCCCAGGGCCAGCAGGCTGTCAGGTAACAACTGCTCCTTTGCTGAGAAGGAGACTTGGCTATTTCTAAGTTTCTTTACCACTCTTTGACCTTCACCTCCACACACTTAGCCCAGCAGGATGTTCTTTCAAAAACCAGTGTGAAGGTCCTTTTCCAGTTAGAGCCAGATAAGCTGAGGAAAACGAGCTCTGAAACAACAAATCACGAATCTGTAAGAGGAAAGAGTTGAGTGTGAGTTAATTGTATCTGCCTGGCCTATTTCCTTAGATTTATGGTCCCCCAAAAATGCCCATCCTCTCTCCCCAGACTGCACAAAATCTGTGCCTCCTGGCGTTTTTGGAAGTCCCACGAGCAATAGGACAGAGACCAACACTCAGGGTTTGTGAGTCAGGTTGATTTTAGTCACAGCAAAGAGACCTTGGGCAAGTTGAAAGCTAAAGGCAGGATTTCACTGTGGTCTCACTGCATAATTGAGACCTTCCAGAAATAACCTGTGTACCTGGGAAGCTGCTCACAGGTCATGAGGTGCAGGTTTTCCTCTCCTAATTAGAGCCAAAGCAGTGAGCCATGGGTGAAGGACCATGGAAACAATATTTCAGGCTGGGGGAATTCCTACCCTGCTGATCATTGGGATGGTCAGTCCTCTCCTTCACCAGGAGCTCAGAAAGGGAACACCACAGAACCCTCAGACAGAAAGTCTATAGCCTGATTTTCTCCTTTTCCAATAATTCCTGGGTCAGTAAGAAAGAAGCCACCAATTGCAAATGTTTCTTTTTATGTCCAGATCTCAACACTGCAGCACTTCACAGGGTCCTGAGCCAGGGTGATGGGAGCTGATGCTGTTAGACAAGGGTGGAAAATTGATCCCTTCCCAGCAAGATTTAGAGGCCAGTCGGACAAGAAATTACTCCAGCTGGGCACTCTGTCCCCATCTCTCAGCTCTTCCTGCGGCTCAGAGATTCACTCTGTAATTGCTTTCTTAGTCCACATTTTATCCTCAGCTGACAGAATTCCATTAGGGTGATACAAGCTGTGTGATAAAGGGATGTTTGTGTCTCACATGGGCTGTAAGTCATTTCTCAGCAAACAAGCAAATAGTCACAGAAATGGGCAAAGAGGCCACCAAGCCAAGAAGCCACTTCTTGTGCCCTGAGCAGCAGGACCTCAGCAGGCAGATGGAGGCAAACACCCTCCCAGTGCGTTGTAGTCCTCTCTGTCTCCCTCTCTGCTCTTTGGAGGAGACACCTCCACCATGAACAGTTGTCTCTGCAGCATTTTTGGACAATAATCCAGCAGACAGACCCACAGCACTGGCATCCCTGGACATGGGGACCCCACACAAACAGGGGTTGTGACCACAGGGGTTGGTGAGAGATCAGAGAGCACGTCCCCTGCATGTGGGAAATGAGATGAAATGAAACTAATCTTGTAACACATCTGAGCACAGGAAAGCACTCTTCCATCTGAAGAGTGTAACAGGTTGGTCACACCTGCAAGTCAAACAACAATGATTCTGAACAGGGCCTTCAGGACTGTTTTGTAGGGCAAAAGGAGGGACCTTCTAAGCATAATTGTGCTCATGAAAGGTAGACATGATGGGGAAAAAACTAAAAGGGAATACAGGAAGGTGCCCCAGGTGCTGCAGACTGCCCAGTTACAGTGCCTGCAGTACTGGTGAAGCCATTGCCAGGTGGGGTGTGCTGGACTTCACATTTTCCGGGGAATATTGGAAGAGATTTGGCTCCTTCAGTGACGTCTGCCATAAAAGCAGCTCCTGTTAGAGCTCAGCCTCCCAGATCAGCAGCCCCAGAACACAGAGGGCAGCCTAAAGCAGCCTCCACCATGTGCTGGTTTGGACTCCAATCACTCCCTGCACCCCCCAGGCTGGAGCAGGGGTGATCCAGCAGTGAGGACAGCGTGAGCAGGGAGCAGGAGGGAATGGGAAAAGCTTCGGTCTTGCAGATCAAAGGCAAAGTAGCTTTTGTCCCCTGCAGGTGGCAGAACTCAGATGTCAATACAGCCCTTCATGTCTGCTCTTACCCGACTTATGCTGGGAAGTGAGCTTTTTCTGGCAACTCAAGAAAGTTTAAAGACGCAACATTCCATCTCCCTCCCCTACTGCCCACACCCTCACTGGCAGCAAGTCCTGTCTCTGCCCATTCCAGTGTGTTTGTTACCTGGAGTACAAGATCTCTGTCCAATCTCACAACACCCAGTCACTCCTGGGCACTGCCAAGCTCCTGCAGCTGTTCCCAGCCTGGCACTCACCCCTGGAATGCTAGGACTGGACATCACGACAGGGAATGACCTACACAGCAGGAACATGGTGAAAGTCCAGCAGGACCAGGAAATCTTACAGAAAACAGCATCATCTCAGCAGGGGTCTGTAGTGCAGGTTATGTCCTAGTCCTGTCTAAGCCAGGAGAAGTTTAATTTAGCTGCTGCATGTAGCTCCTTATGTAGCCCTTACGAGTTCATGGAAGAGTGTCCTGACTCAGGACAGTTTGAACTTCCATGTCCTCTATGCTGCCTTTGACACTGCACCACTGCTTGCTCCCTTGTCCACTGACAGATGCTTCTCCCTGCTGTTTAAATGCTCCTAGATTAAAGCACAAAAAGGCAGAAATTGAAAAGTTGCAGGCCTTCCCAGCTTTCAGATTACACTGTTGAAGACTGATAAAAATATCTTTTTCTAGATCAAAAAAATAGGCAGCCTGACATGTACTTCCTCATGGATTATTTCTTTATCCCCTGCCCTTCTCAGTGTCACTGTGGGACAAACAAACTCATTTCTGTTATCTTGATCCATGCCCTTTAAACCAAATCAACAACAGGTAAAGGTGAGCAACTACAATGTAAACCTTTTTGAGTGGCCCAGAAATTGGAACGGGGTGAAAGTTTAATAATTTACATCAAGGCCTTCAGCAAGAATTCATTTGCCATGCTTCTGACAATGTCAAATGATGTCACTGGGCACATTCTCACTGAATTACTCCTGCTGAAACTGTGCCTGGCATTGACTGAAGTGCTCTGTGGGGATTTCCTTGATTGCATGTTTACTCTTCCTCTTGTCCCTCCAGTAAATGCTAGTCTGGTGTGAATGTACTTGTGAGTAGTTAGTTAAAAAAAGGTGAAAAATGGAATAAACCCTTTTCTTTAACCCTGATTCACTGAGGAAATGAGTCAAGGGCCTATGTTTGAGTGTATAGGGCTGACTAGGACACTTAATTATCTTTGGTTATATAAAGGGTCATTACATCTCAGCTCCAATTAGGAGGGCAAATGCTGACATCTCCTACCCCACAGGGATGAATGAAGTATTTTCTAAACATTATGTTCCTTTCCATAAGTGCCTGGCTGGAATCAAGGTCTCCATCAGGCTGTGCCTTGGTGCTGTGTGTCATCCCAGCACAGGCAGCAGCCTGGCAAACCCTTCCTGCAGACACACACACTGCAGGGGAGGATGTTCCACAACTTCACAACTGTTTTGAAGTACTTTAAAGAGGTTCATGCTCTTTCCACAGCGTGGAAATCGTGGGGAATCTCTTCAATGGGTACAAGGGCAGTTAGGAGTGGATGGCAGAAGATTGAAGCAGTTAAAGTTCATGCCAGGGCAGCTGCTCTGGAAACACAAATTTCCAGGGGCAAAAGGTGTGAAAGCTGGCTGCAGACACCAACTGAGGTAACTGCTGAGGAAGAGCTGGTGCCAGGGACACAACAGGCAGAGAGAGCTGTGACCCATCTGAGCTTGACCAAGAATTTTGCAATAATTTACAAAACCTGGAGTTATCTCAAAGGATTAGGATTGAAAAATCATCACACAGGACTGGAGATGCTCCAGACAGATACAGAGAAGACAGATGAGCATAGGAAGTCCTCTCCCCCTCATACCTTTTCAGATCAATAATAAGGATGCTGTTCTGTGCCAGGAAACACAGCAGATTTCATTTCTCTGCACATTCAATGCAATTTGCTTAGAAGAACAAACAATGTGACATCCCATTCAGAGATTGCCTGCATGACAAATCTGTGGCTGTGCCTCAAGTCTTCAAAACCTTGCTATAGCCTCTCCTCTTCCAAATACAGCCATTTATACCTGTTTGGAGCCCTCACAATATCCCTCCTTTCAGCTCCTCCTCTGTTTCATTTTGGAGTTGCCTGTTCTATGATTTGAAGCAAAAATTAAAACTTAGTTCTTGGTAGAGTTACACCAGGAAACACATGGGGAGAATTCTCAGAACAAGAGGGTTCTTTTGTCAGTGCAGATTGGGAAGAGCCCTTAAACAAAGTGCAATGTACTCTCACACACTATTTTACATTTAGAAATAAAGTGGTTTGTATTTAGTACAAAATACATTTTGTTGGTCCATCAATACACATAAATTTGGGAAATGCATTGCTATCCTGTGTCTTTTCAGCTTAGCCAACAGCAGTGATGTTTTAATAAGCAAATATACAAAATATTACACTTCTGACTTAGGACAGAAAGGGAAGCAGCACAGTTTGATTCTACAGCAACAGCTGCAACAGCAACTCTGTTTTATGTCTAAAAGCACATCCTGACTTCAGTGTTCAGTTCTCTCTGGAAACAACCATCGACTCATCGACTGGCTTGGGTTGGAATGAGTGAGTTCTAAATGAGAAAGGAAGAATCTACTATGGAAGAAATTTATTCAGGTTGTCACAAACACCAAAGTTTCAGTGAAAAGTACATTTGCATAGCAAATCCTGCAGCATATTTATTTGGTTAGAGCTTTTGTTCCAATGACTACATAGCAGGGTGTTTTTTGTGTAAAAATGCACTCTGCTCCTTACCTTCTGCTAATTAAAATGCATTTACCATTTCTCAGAAGTGAGAACATGTTGCTGGGAACAGATGTGGATAGTGCAGCACAGAAGTATGGCCCCCTTGTTCACATAAACAAGAGCAGGCAAAATAGGAGAAAAGAACATTGCTCTGCAGCAGAAGGACTCTGAAGAATGTGTAGAGTGCCTGTCGATGGCACTCCAGGCAAAACACCTCATTTGTTTTTTTCATGGTAGTGAAATAATGAAAGAAATTATTATTTCACTGCAAAACATGAAAGAAATGACAGCTGAAATGTGCTTGCTAAACCTTGATAAACCTTCTTCCTGATCTCCATTTCCTAAAAGCATCCATCACACTTCTGCAAGCCCAGGGGAACCTCTCCAGGTGTCAGAAACAGTGTCAGCTCCTGCAGAGAGCCACGGCATCAAAACATGCAGTGGCAGCCCAGAGACAGACAGGTAAAGAGTTATTTCCTCTAATAAGTGCATTTCCCAGAGAACCATTTACAGGCATCAGAAATAAAGCAACCTTTCCTTCTAGTGAGGATATTTGTGATCATCCACCTGGGATTTAGGAAAAGAAGCTTGAGAAATAATCTGAACAACCTCTGGTTATAAAACCATCCTGCTTCCCCCAAGTTCTCAGTACTTGGCAGGAACAGTTGTCAGCAGTAAAGTTCTCACTCTCTTCTTTATGTTCCTTCCTCCCTGGATTTTCAGTTAAGAGATGAGTGGAACAAATCAGACAGATCATGACAAAGAACCCCCAGGAAAATAAATTCATGCTTTAGATTTCATTCTGAAGAACATTTCCCGTGGCAAATAAAACTGCCCCTCATAAGACAGGAGGTGGTTCAGCAGCAGCAGACACAGAAAATCTTCCATTTGGATGATGCACATCTTGGAGATCTGGATTGCAGTTATTTAGGGCTGGATGCACCCAGGACTTCCCTTGTTATCTTTTCCTCCTCTGCAGCCCTTTCTCACATATGCAGGTTTTGGGACGCAAGGCTGTGAGGGGAAATGGAGAGGCTGGTTTAGGACTGTGCAGTGAAGCCACAGAGTAAGATGAGGAACAAAAATGCCCATTTCTCTTTCCATCCCAGAAGGAAAGCTGAGATAGCCTTCTCAGTGATGATTCTTACACTGACAGTGAGGGCTGCCAATTTTTTCACAGTCCCATGGATTTGCTTCCCTGTGGAATCTGATCTGAATTTAATGTCGACACTGACCTGAGTAGGAATTTGGACCCTCCCTCAGGAGGGGACCCTCTGAGGCCTCCTCCAACCCAAATCATTGTACAAATCTGTTATCAACAACCACTGTGGCTGATACCAGCATCCTGGACAACAGCTGTAATGGCCATGGCAATGAGAGCTGTTCTACTGGACATGTCTGCTCTGCAACCCAGGATGTCATTCCAGCAGGCACAGACATGTCCAAGGATACTTTTGGCACAGCCTGTGCTAATCCACTAATAACTTTCAGACTGTTTTTGTACAGGCAATGGCCTTTCAAATCCTTTTCCTACAGAACTGTTATTAAAAGCCATCAAATAATTTCTGCAAGACTTTCTAGAGAACTAATTGGAGAGAGTGTCATGCTTAGGAGAGAAAACCAATCATGAATATACCAGCTTGGCTGAGAATTTGTAATGTATTTAGGGAGCTATTCTGAGTAATTTACAATGAATGACTGGGACTCTTAAGACTATAAATAAAATCTACTCTTTCTCCTTGAGAAAAAAATAGGGGTTGTCTTTTTAATTATCACTTTGAAAGAGAAAAAACCAATCAGAAAGACGGTGGGAGGAATAAAGTCAACATGTTTTCCCCCTTGTTACACTTCTCATGATTTTGGATTTGCTCAAGGAGCAACAAGCAGCTGATACTCAGACACATCTGCATCATCCCTAAAAGCTGCTTAGAAGACCAGTGGGGATCCAATGAGCCTATTATTCCAAAAACTATCTATGAACCTGCACTGTTAACATCAATTTTCAATTTATCTTCAGTCAGTTTCTTTCCTGAGGACTTTCCCATTTGGGTTGGTATAAGCCAAATATATCTTTGATCTATATCATCCCTTTCAGATTTAGATATAAAAATCCACCAGATTATGAAATTTGTAGTTTGTCTTTCCATGGTAGAAAAAGTAGAGCTAAATACATGTAAGACTCCCCAGTTTTCCCAGTTTAGGTCTCTAAAAATATTCATTATCTGCACTGTGTCTGTAGGAAGGGATCAAAAGAAAACTGTGGAAAACAGAACTTACCTGGATCAGCCACAACTTGCTTCTTTTTGCTGTTTGTGACAATCTGATTTTCATTCATCATTCGGACATCCTGGTCTCCCACATGATTGCTGAAAAGATGCAAATCAGTAAAACAGCCAAAATAATCAACATTGTGAAAAGTTATGAGAGTTTTTTTATGGAAAAAAGTTACCAAAAATCACAACTTTCTGTCTGCACCCACCTGAAGGATTCCTTGCCAGTTTTAATTAGTAACATTCATTCAGGCACACGTTCAAACATAAATATCATATTCACAATTTTCAAGCCTTGCCTACACAGCTTGAACCACATTAACCAAAGTGAGATTTTAAATCAGAGCTGTACATACAGGGTATCAAAATGTCTATGTGGAACTTCACACTGCTTTGTGATACTGGAATAGCATTATTTGAAAGTTTTCCGATCCAAACAAAATTCATTTACTGTGACAAGTTCTGCTTGCAGGCTGCTGTGAAATTTTAACCATTTCTTTTGGGGAAAGAAGCAATAACTTCAAAGTGAAATTAAACTAAACAAATTACAGGGGAAAATGTGAGCTGAATGGAAAGGTGAAGAAAACATCACTAATAACATCTCCCTTTCACAGACAACACAAAACATTTGTGCCTTTGGAACACAAGAAGTGTATTTTTCTTTTCTCTACAAACACTGCACAAAATGGGTTTCTATTTTTGGAGGAAAATGTAATGTCTCTCAAACTGTCAGAGCGAAGCAGGGGAGCCAACACTGAAGGAAATCAGAACTTACACTATTGATGATAATATCAGACTCAAGTTCAGGGTTCATAAAATACTGAATGGTGTGACATGTGAAAGAGAACAGGCCAAAATCAGAAGTAACAACATAGAAAAGCCCCAGATTATTTTTAAAATGAAGGGTTATTATCCAGCACATCTTCTATTGCTGCTGAAGTACCCTATATTTTAGTAGGGTGGAAGGTAAAAAAAAAGGGGAAAGAAGATTGCAAACCAGGCAAAGAACAAAGACCAAGAAAGCTCCTGCCCAGAAGCCTGGAAGAGAAGAGACTCAGCATGTTCTCAACTGGAGAACAGACCATGCAGCTTTGTGACCCCAAAAAGATACTCCTCCTCAAAGTAAATCAAAGGACATAAGTCTTCCAACACGTGCAAAGGAAGTTATGTGAAAAAGATCTGGTGCTTCTCTGTTTCCAATAACTTTACTCACAGAAAGACCTGAAGCTGAGGAAAGTAAAGGTTCATTTCCCCTCCTGGTCCTTTTTATATCCCACTGAAAAATTTCTCGAAACTTTGATTTCCTCGAGACATTTTCATTTCAGTAACGTTTTCGCTTGAAAAATTGCTCACCTCCAAATTTCACCAGGACAACACAGCCCCTTGTACAAAAACATGTCTCACTCAACACACGCAAACAATAATAATTTGTTTAACATCTGACAGTTCCAGTGGCCAACAGCCAATGCTTTAGAGAAACCCAGGAAAAACAAACTCTGTAGGCAAATGTGAACTTCAGTTCTTAATCAGGACAGCTTATGTTCCTCCTGCTAATCTCTAAATATTTGAATATTCTTCTGAAAGGATCATGTGCCATTTTTTCCCCCTAATGGTAAATGTGCAAGACATTCTATCTCTTAGCTGTCCAACGTGTAAGAAAGTGTTCATTTCTGTAAGCTTTCATTTCTTCACTTTTCAATCCCATTTAAAATAAATTATTCTTTCAATCTTTATTTTCCTTTGCCAGGGACTGTTTTTTAGACCCTATCCATCCTAACCTTCTAAATGTGAGTGCATTTTTTCACTGCATTTCATCACATTCTCTGTGAGATTGCCAACTTAGTGGTTTCAAAGTGTCATTCCTCCAAATGCAAGTCATTTCTCATTTTAGCAAGTTCATTATTTTAGAATGTTTATAAAATAGTAGAATTCTGGTTCCTTAATTAGCATCTGTGTCAAATCAGAGGACTTTGTTTTCTTTAATTTTGATGCTTGGTTCTTTTTCATTAACTTCCTATTTTTCCCCCCTCTATGTAATATCATTGGGATTTATTATCCCTTCTCTAAGGAAGTCTAACTTTTTTCTTCTGTCTTTATAGGCTTTCATGAAAACACATGTAAATATAAATCATGAATCCCAGTAAGTGCACATAAAGCTGGTAATTTGGTCTTTGTATCTAAAAACCTATTTATTTCTCATTAAGTGAGGCACTTTGGGAGGGAATTTTCTATAGCACTGCACACATTGCTGACATCAGTCACATGCAAACATTGTTTAAAAATGAGATTCAAGATCCACTCACATACCTAATAACAGTTCTCTTCTCCTGATGGCAAATCTTCTCATCATCTGTGAAGAGGATGGTGTGATATGGGACCACTGGGTCGCAGGTTGGGAGGATTCCTGACACCACATGGCTCACCATATCCAGAATCCCATTGTACACCAGCAAGTCATCCACCAGAAGCTACAGATATTTAACAAAACAAACAAAAAAACCCACCCAGAAATCAAGCATTGCTTTCAGCTATTGTCTCTAGCAATTAACTAGGAATCATTTTGCCCTATGTGTTTCACAAATCTGGTCATTAATTTAGCTTTTGTTCCTTAAAAACTTCCATTTCTATTCGCTGCTGGGGTTTGGGGTTTTTCTTCCCCACCCCCCGCCCAAGTTTTTATGCTCTCACTGATGTTTTTTAATGCAGCTTTCAAGAAGGTAATTAAAAATGTATTTCATGTTTTACATAATTGCCATTCTATTCACTGGAGTGAATCAGTCTTAAATCTAGGAATTAATTAATCTCACCTCACTTCAGCTGTCTAAAACTTGGGTTTGTAGTTTAAACTAGTTTTCCAGGGCTGCTCTACAGTCAGTGGAAAAAGAAAAGCATTATCCTGTCTTAAGACAATTATCTAAGAAAAAAATCAGATAAAGTGTTCTTTCCCTGGACAAAAAAAAAGGAGGACAGATGACTGGCATAGATTAGTCATTTTAATACTAAATGCACAGTTAAATGAGATGAATCCTATCCTTTGAGATTATATGGAATCACACTTCAGTAAACTGTGAAAATCCATACAGAAATCAAGCAGCTGATTCACCAGAACATATAAGATGCATAGAAAAGTTACTTACACCAAACTCTTTCACACCTCTCTGAGGCGTTTTGGCATAATTCCATAACTTGATCATTGACACGGTAGTAGGTACATCAAAAATGACATACACCCTATTCACCTGTAAAAGAGAATTAATTTATATTTAACAGCACAAATTCCCCCAAGAAATTAAATTCTCATGCATGTTGCATCAAAAGAGGCTCCTATTTAAAGAGATATAGCTGGAGGTGAGGTAACTGATGCCAAGGACTGAAATTCAGCATCACCCCTGCTGATAACTCACAGATGTGGTTTCTACCCCACAGCTGCCCACTCAAAAGGATGTAAAAATTGCCAGCAGGTGACATCTAGACCATCCTGGGCATCCTGGACTGCCTGGTAATTGGAGAGGGGGTAGAGAGACACTTTTAATGAGTATTTCATCAACCAAACACAGACATGTGCTTCAGGATAAGACAAACGGGTGCCTATTCTATTCTATTCTATTCTATTCTATTCTATTCTATTCTATTCTATTCTATTCTATTCTATTCTATTCTGAAGGGAGCCCACAAGAAAGGTGTTGAGACACTATTTACAACAGCCTGGAGTGACATGAGGGAATGGCTTCAAACTGAGAGTAGGGTTAGATGGGATATTGGGAAGAAGTTCCCCCTGTGAGGGGCCCTGGCACAGGTTGCCCAGAGAAGCTGTGGCTGCCCCACCCCTGGAAGTGTCCAAGGCCAGGTTGGATGGGGCTTGGAGTAACCTGGGCTGGTGGAAGGTGTCCCTGCTCATGGGTTGGAATGAGATGAGCTTTAAGGTCCCTTCCAACCCATTCTACAATTCTATTCCATCCTATTCCATTTCCTTCTACCAAATACGAAAGGAATCCACCTTTCTATTTGCAAGACTAAAATTTCTCCCTTATCCCCTGACTTTGAAAGCTCTTCCAGGAATTTTCCAATTTTTGTGTGAGTTACACTAAGTGGAATGTAGAGATAATTCTCCAGATGCTTTCTGAACAATTATTGCTTGATGTATTATTCACTTTGCTTTCAGTGAGGCTCATGCCAAGATGTTAAGACCAAAGATTAGCCTGTAGGAAACCAATCTTGCCTGCTACAGTTAATTCTATGCTATTCCTTTTATGAGCCACTATATCAACTTTGGATCAACATATCTTAAGCTTCATCTTTAGCATCCTCTGAAGTTTTAATCCTTTGATGTATTAGAGGAGATATCATAAGATATGTTAAACTATTATGCCTTTTTTTTTTTTTTTAACTGAAGATAGAAAGGTAAATGGGATCAATAAGAATGTTTTGTGATTTCCCACAACACAACTGGGGCATAGTCTCCAATAGCAATTGTTAGTCCCACAGCAAATGATAATCTTGATTAAAAAAATCCATTCAAACAAATAAATGAAATTACAATCAGTAAGAGGGGAACAAATAATTCAAATTCTACTTAATTAGTAACAAACTTGCAAAAGGCAAAACCACTTTTAGAATCAGAAAGGAAGAGACATTTAGGAAAGAAAAGCAAAGCTATAATATAAATTTCCTTCAAGCTTTTGAGCCTTCCTATATAGCAAAGAGTTAAAGCAGCTTTCCAGGCAGGGAGAGTGTTTTGGAGCAGCCCAGCACTGAGGATGTGAGGACACATAGGCTTTGGTTCAGCAGCCCAGCCACAGAGCCTGAGCATCAATAGCCTGATTGCTTAATCCAGTTCTACTTCCTGGCTGAACAACCATCCCAGGGAAGATGGAGGGGAGAAAAGTACTCTGTGGATCTTAAAAAGGTGTAATTTGCTACAGTTCAAGGACAGAAAGCGCCATTAAATTGCTTCTGCCTCCTGCATTTCACACATTACCAATTTACCCTTTAATACTGGTATTTTATGTTCTTCTGCAGCACTCTGGTGTCAGACAGAGCAACACAAAGCAGTGTCTGCACCTCTGCCAGAACTCCAGGGGCTGTTATTTCCGTTTCTGCCCCAATGAAACAGCCTCTGGAAGCGTGGCTTTTATAAGGACAGGAGCAAACTGACTATTTCCAAGTATACTTAAAAACTTTATCTTATTATACCCACTGCATTACAACATATAAGGATAAAAACTGGCTTAATTCCGTGCTTTTAAAATTCCAGTTAATAATGGAGTAAGGATTTTCCCAACACAGTTATAACTTATCACATCAGGCTTACATTTTGCTCTCTTTACAAATCCATCCTCTTCTAAGAAATAAACACAGCTTAATGATGTCCAAAACAGGCCCATAAAAAATGTCCTCTCCTAAAATAAGGGACAAATTTATCTGCTTTTCCTGTTCAGATATTTGATATCCCTTATCTAAACATGGGACTACTAAAAGGGCTGAATCACTTGTGGCCTTGGGACATGAAATACTAAGTCTGCCATCCCTAATCTATGAATTTGAATTCAACACAGGAAATGAGATTAAAAATAATTCTTACTGCTGGAACAACATTCATTGCGTTTTGTAAAAATGAATTTAAGATCCCAGTTCGCTCCAGTCTGAAAGGTGTTTATTGCACAAAATACACACATTAAGCTCCTTCGTCATTGTCATTATCTTTATCATAATCTCTCAAAACCCATCTACCAGCCTTGGAAATTATGCTGTTGCACCATGGAGACAGGAATTGCAAACCTGGGAAACCTTTATTGCTGCTGCCTGAGCAGTGGAGAGAAGCTGGAATAAAAAGCACTTCTTCTAAAAAGCAGTGATTTAACATCAGTTACTAACATCAAGTTTACCTACATAATTTGTAGGTTTCCCCTTTCCTCTATGCTTCCAGCTACATCCACACACATCCCTAAAACAGAATGGAAAGGGAAAAATGTACCAAGCCGGGAAGAACCGGTGCCAGCCACATGTGTCTGCCATCGGTCGTGTCATTGACTCTGTCAATGAGTTTGTCCGGAGTTCGGATGTCTCCAGATACATCTTCCAAAACGTTGACACTGTCTGGAAAAGCAGCAATGTCTGAAAAAGGCTTTAAGTGCAAATAACTGAAAGCAACATTTCAGAAACACCACATTTAAAGGGTCGTGCTTGCTGTCCCCGACTCCATGGATGAGTATTCACCACGACAACGGTGCTCCAAGTACTTCACGTAAGTAGCTTGGGGGCACAATTTTAAAAGCAGGGCAACCCTTAAAGACTCTGGCACTCAACTTTATTTTTAAAATGGGAATAAATTAACTAGCTGCACTTAGTTTATTTTCAAATATGCAGTTATGACTTCATCAATAAAGTTCTGTTACAGGAACAGGCATGTCCCCGCTCTTTGGTGACAAAGCCCCATTTTTATATGATAAGCTAGTGAAAACTCCTCATATAAAACATATCTCAAGGTAAGTATCCTTACAAGAGGTAGCCATCAGACTAGGGTTTGCTTTGGTTTCTAAAGGTTTGTGGTAAAAATTAGTAACTGTCTAACAAGACCTTTTATCAGCTCTTTGAGAGGGAAAGATTAAACCTCCCATTGAACAGGCAACCAGATTTTCTCTGTAAGAGAACATTTACATTAAAAACATATGTATTTTAAAGACAAACAAATGTGAATGGATGGCACTGTCTTCACCATTATAAATCCTGAGCAACCCAGTTTGAGGGATATCCATTTCCCCTTGTCCTGCTTTCTAAAAGGCCTGAGTCTCTAAGTATTTATAAAGAATTTCATGAATAACACAGGAATGCTTCAAGTGTTTAAGGAAAGCTCCAGACTCAGGAGTGAATTATCACATTAAGTACTGCACTAAGACGAATATGCTTTTTTAGGATCCCAATCCATCCCATCACCACCACTGTACAGGCAGGAGCAGGAGATCATCCAAAATGAGCTGAGGGTTCTTTACCTGGCACTGGTTTGCACTGTAAAGCCATCCCAGCTAAGTTAAAGATCCCTTGCTCTTAAAACCAATTTGTTACCACTTTTCAATTTCAAAATGCTTCCTGTTCTGCAAATGTTTCAAGTCCATCATGTATCATACAAAATACAAAAAGAAATTAGGAAAAAGCCTTTATTGCCTTTTCACTGTATTTCCTATTTATTAGGCAATGAGGATCCTTAGAGTTATACAACTCATGCAGCATTTGTGCTATTTCTTTCTTTCTGGTTGCCTAAGAAGTGTTTCTGCCATGTAAGTGAATCATGTGACTTGAATGTTGGGTATTGTATGTGAATTGTATGCTGGGACAGAGCATGGAAGTGTCACCTTGATGACTGCTCAGCCCTGATCTTCATGACTGAAGCAGGTGTCTAGAACAGCCTAAATCTCCAGAAAAAGAGTTATGAAAAATTTCTTTCCTGGGGCCAAGTGAAAGTTTCCATAAAAAAGGCACCGAGCTCAACCTTTTCTTGTGAATTTAGAGCTCAGTAAACTTTCTGGGCCTTCCATTCCTCAGAAGAAATAAATGTCAACAGCAAAAAACACCTTCTTAAGCCTTCTCCTCTCTAACATTATCCTTAATTGGTGCATCCCAAGTATATACTTTTTTGAAACTATATAGAATACATAAAAACATACAGAAACAATATTCATCACACAAACAGAGGGAAATTGAAGCAGAGTTAGTCACACAGGATAAATTGGAAATGGAAGAAGCAGCAAGTGATGCCATATGAAAATCTGAAGGGAGCAGACTGTGTATGCACAGGGACAGCAGTGCTTGCTGTGTAAAGGATACTGTTCTCAGTCAGTAAGATTTGGTCTCCATGTTCATTGAACAACTCAAGTCCATTCAAACCAATGTAGTATGGATCACCCCAGCTTGTCAGGAGCTGAAACTGGAAAACAACTGAAAAGTGAAATGCTGTTAAGGAAAAATTTCAGTGCTGTTACTTTGTCCTAACAGACTATTTAATTTGCAGTTCAAAAAAGTATCATGCAGCCCACATCTCGATGTCCAACACCCTTATTTGCAGTTCAGGGGAAAAAGCTACCAGAATATCTGAAAACAGGCCACACATTCATATATTATGTTCCATTTATTTATTCCTAAGTCATACTTTATGCAAGCCTTTCTTGTGTTTTTGGTTAACTTCTTCAAGTACCAGAAATTGTTGGATTCAAAAACCTCAGGACTCATAACCATAGCATATAACTCTTAAAATATTCTCTATGACAAGTAAGAAAATGACAGAGGAGGATACAACCACATGGCATTAAGGGTGCTTCATAGTCCATGCTGGCTTGTTCCATCCTCTTTGACCCAGTCCTGCCAAAAAAAATAAGACAAAACAGGTTTTTTAGGTACCATTGGCTCATTGAGAAGAGAACAAACCCAAAGGACTAAGCCTCTACAAACAGCCCCCCTGGCTCCTACACCTGTGATTATGGACTAGACTGTCCTCTGATCTCAATAAATCTAGGTAACAGTTTCTAATTAAGACCCAATTAAACACTCTGCTCTAAGTGCTCCACGTTTTCATCCAGTGCCTCATACAATTGGTGCTGACAGAGAACATGGAAGAATAGGAAAACAGTGAAGAGAAATCACATGGTTCAGATAACAGAAACATCCTACTTTACCTCCTGTGCACTTTATTAGTTGGTTGGGGCTGTAGATAGTCAAGAAAGAGAATTTCTTGGGCAAAGTCAAAGTGGCAATTCCCTGGTCCCTTGCGGATGAGGAACCCCTCCGGTGGGGAGATGCTGTGTCCATCCAGCAACACATGGACCACCTTGGCCTTGTTTAAAATAAGAGAACATGTGATGACATGACATGACATAAATTAAAATAGATTGCAAACGATTGCATTCACTTCTGAGGCTGAAGCAAAAGAATAGAAAGACTCAGCTTTTCAGCCAGCACATGTCACGAAGGTGATTTTAGGAGACAGCAGACTCATCATGCACCTGAATGCACCGCTGGGTCAGGCCTGATTGCTCAGCCCTGGCTGGAGCCACCTTCCAGAAATCCCACAGCTTGGTGCCCTCTCCAGAGCAGCCTTTTGTGGCTCTGTTGCATTTACAGAAACCTGTATTTCACCAGGGCTATTTATCTTTGTGGCAGGTGGCACTTAGACTTTTCCAGGCTCATGCAAACTCATCTGCCAAGCAGTGCTGTGTGTAACCTAAGGGCATATGAATAAAGAAAAGGTACCTGCACCAGACAGAAAGAATTGAGCTGTGTCCACATCATAGATGCAAACACGTCTTATACAAGCTCCGAAGATTAAACTGAATAATTCAGTCATATTTATTCAAATGATGCAGGAGCCCTGGCCCCTTCACCCTCCCCCATCAGCACCATCTGGTGTTGTGTCCACAATCCCAGTCATAGAACAATTCAATCATGCAGCAACAATTAATCATTGCATCTTGCCCTGAAATATGTTAAATGTAACTTAATCATAACCAGCATTTATTGCCCTGAGTCTTTCATTAAGTACCACTCTGGAAGGAATAACACCTGTAAAATATAACAATATGGCCTTATAACTGGCACTACAATTAAAGCCTGCTGATTAATCTATTAAAATAGATTCATTTAGTTAACAAAAAACTTAAGTCTAAAGGCAGTGGAAGTCAATTTTCTCATCTTTGAATTCCATGCTGCTTAAAAGATATTTTGAGGTTAACTTAGGCCTGTATGCAAATATTTAGTTTTCATTATTAGGATCTATTAAAAATACACATGCAATATTTATAGTTAAAATTCACATTTCAGGTCTCTATTTAAGAACTTTAAAATATTCTGAGTATTCAGCAAGTCCTGTATATTATCAGTGACCCGATATTCATAACTTTTCTCACATTTTTTCCATTTGTAAAGGATGTTTTATTCAATTATAAATACATCCAATATCCCAAAAGCAACTAATTTTCAGGAAGATTTTTTTTTCTCAATTTGAAAACCTCAGGTATTGTGCTAGACTACAGGAGATGCTCAGTTCATTTCCAAACAGCCTGAAGATTGATTAGGAGGGAGTGTTTGTGTGACTACTAAGTATGGAGAAATAACTATTTCTGGTCTCATCTTTAATATGCTTGGGAGCAAAGAAAGGGAATATCCTTTTCATATCAGAAACTCTGTGTGCTACTTTTGAGCTGAATAAATCTGCCAGGATAAGGAGAGTAAGTGAAAAAGCCACTGAAACACACTTTCCTAAACAGAATCATGTCGTGAATGGGAAGTCTGGAGACTTAGAGACAAAATCTTACCTGTTATACCACAGCTGCTTATATTTATGTGCCCTTTCCAGCCCTCATTTCTAAGTAATTCTCATCATCTGAGAAGGCACTCAGCCATCACATATTGCATTTTACAAATGGCATAACAAAGCCTTCACAAGGTGATTTTTCACAGAGCTGGAAATAGCACCCAAGTCTTCATTCTGACAGTTCCCTGCCATTACCCTCTCACACTAAAGCTGTGAATAGAATCCAGCAGCCTGCAGCTGCCTAGAAAACCATCATATCTCATGCCCAGGGACTGTTTCCTAGAAGAAACAGCAATACTTCATGAGACAGATGTCATGATGCCCCAAGTTTACAGCCTAAAGCCTCTTTACTGTGACCCAGCCAATATCTTGCATTTTCAGTTTTCCAAATCATTTATTTTATCCTTTCACAGGACTGCATTTATTTTATCCTTTTAAATTGTACCCACTTTAAACTGTACTCCTTTTAATTGTACCCACTAACTGCTATGGGACTTTCAGTAAGCATGCAGGTGGGCACCTGTATCACACTCACTTCTTTTTCCTACCTAGCCAAGTAAACTGCTGCAAACATACCTTTCTTCCTTTTTCTTCTTGGTTTGGCCTCTAAAGACCAAATTCCACGTTAGATTTTAGAGATTTAGTAAGCACTGCTCAGCAACAACTAAAACATCGGTGTGTTCTCAACATTATTCTCACCCTAAATCCAAAACACAACTCCAGGAAGAAAATTAACTCTATCCCAGAAATCAGGACACAAATGTCACCAAACCCCCTAATTTATTCCAGGGGTACACTGAGATGGGAAGCTCAAAATGCTCCAGAACCCTCCCATGTGTCAAACACGCTGGGTTAATGCAACGTGGCACAAAATGAGGTGCCATATGTTAAAATCTCCAGATCAATTGTGCTTTAATTGAAAGATCTTATGCTCTGGCCCTCTGGGAGTCTTTAGCACCAAGAGCCCCCATGCTGATAGTAAAAGATGCCAGGCAGTGTTCATGTTAAAGCAATTCCTGCAAGGTAAATTTACACAAAGACACAGTTGTGTAACTTTGCCACTATCCTGCCCAATCCTATGAATGTTCCAGGCCTCCAATTTCAGTCAGAGATTTTTTTGCCAGAACTTTGCTGATCAAAGTATCAGTCCTGTCTCTCTCTAGTTTAATATATATTAATGTTTCTCTTCTTATTTGTTGGCTGAATTTGGACATCAAGAATGCAACAGTTCTTCGTAAAAGGGGAGGTCTGGAAACAAAGGGATTCATAAACTTTCTGTGCAGTAAACAGCAACTACAGTTTATTATCATTTCAAGTGTAAATAGAGCAGGGAAATGAGGGACAGCCAAACTCAGATTGCCAACAAGGTGTAAAATTATCTCCAACAGGTCCCAATTGCCAGACAATTCCAATAATTCAGTATGAAGAAACCAAATATAAACCAAATTTGGAAAAAGAAGAGAGGAGGTATGTTGTACATTTTTAGCTAAACTATTTTAGCAAACTCTTTAAAGATATCAACTTTCCCATTTAAGGGTTCAAGTGACTCTTCTTGCTTCTTGGAAAAGGGAGTATTGAACAGCCCTGTGAAACTTAACTAAACAGAATTTCTATGGGAAAAGTTTCCCTCTTATATCATTCCCTGTATTCCAGGAAACACAGGATTGTATGGTAGGTCTAAATATTAGCTATTGAGAGGATACCTCTTGAGAATCATATATCTTGAAAATAATATGTGGTATTGTATGTGTCTCTTCGAAAAATCAGCTTTGAAGATTTCTTTAAAGTATCTCTGGCTTTTTTTTCAATGTGTGCTGTTTGTGGAGACAGGAATGCATTATACCTGCCACAAAATTCAGACTCAGACAATCTAGAGAGATTTATGGTGTTCCATTAAGGCAGCTATATTCATTCATCATAGTACCAATTTTCCAATGCACTGCTGTATATTTTTGCTGGCAGTGCTCCTTTTCTTTTACTTACCCCTCTGTAGGTATCCTCTGGAGATTTATTATAGTTCCAAAAGCGAAGCCCCGCAATACTTTCAATTTTATCAAAATGGATTGTGAGCAGATGATCTTCTCCAAAAGAGAAAGGAATGAGCCACATATGGTCATCCTCTACTGTGATATTAGTCCCATCTATTAACCTACAAAGAGAAAAATCCATTAGCTGCAGGAATGGAAAAGCTGGCTTCTCTCATGGAAAGCAGTGACTTTACTAGATGTTCAATGTACTCTAGATGCCACTTTCAGCTTCCAGGGCTTCTTCTACCCATGTGCAGAAATTAAAAAGCACAGTAACCACCAAAAATAACAAACAATTATTGAATTAAAGGCAGTATGGAGAGAAAGGCAGTATTTTCTTTATCTGTGTCTGTTTGAGGAAAACCAGCAAAATCCATAGGTTTTCCCTGTGTGAACAGGGGTGGGCAGAGGAAAGCTCAACTACCTTCACACCAAAGTGGCTGAAGGCAAAACTCTAAGGCCCAGCCACAATGTAATTTATTAATATAGTTCTCTGCCTAAACTAGTCTGTCTGGCACTCTGCAGTGTGTTACTATGCCAACACAATCCTGCTGAATCCAACAAGGAACTGGATGGCAGCTGGATAACCTGAGAAGAGCCAGAGTTTGCTCACGTCCTTCTTCGCACAGTCAATCACGTCCCTACTTTTTTAGAAAGCTTCCTACCAGCAGGACAATATCTTTTCATAACAGCACAGTCTTCAGGCTGGCTAAATAAAGTTAAATCTGTCATTTCCTCATTTTGGAATCCTGATTTTATATTCTCCTACTGCAAACTATGGCACACAAAGATGGAGTAAAGAATATGAATTAATTGTCCACTGTAATTACTTTGGTACACTGCCCAAAAAAGTAAGTATATACTTAATATTTATTTAAAAGTTTAATGGAAGAATGAGTGCCAGACTTGGCAGTTCCTTAAAGAAAAAGATTTGAATAATGACTCTTTCACAGAAGAGCTGATTAGGGAGTCCATGAGAGAAGACATAATTCTTGACTTGAAGAGCACACAGGACTTATTCCAAATGCCAGAGCTGAAGAGCACTGTAGTGTATTCAAATTCAACATGCTTCCAGAAATACCAAAAGCCAAAAAAAGCCTCTATTTCTTGTGCCCAAAGAAGTTCTTAAGCAAAACAATCAAGTATGTAAAAAAAAAGGATTAAAAATGTATCTCACTTACTACGAAAGACATCAGAGAGAGGGAGGACTTGCAAACTCCAAGGCAGCCTGGCTCAGTAGCAGGATAAACAAATTTATTAAAAGCCATCTTTCAACAAAATTAATGATCAAAAAAACCCTAAATTGATAGGATTGTAAACTCTGGAAGGTTAAACGTGTGTGCACAGGCCAAAAAACAGTAGGAAAGCTGGCAATGAAAAGGCACCATAAATAAAATTCCTCAAATACATCAGAGGAAGATTTCTTAGATCTTGGTGCCTACAGATGAGATTTTCACACAAACAGGCAGAAGAAACAAGCAATTATATACAAGTAAGTTTGATATCTGCATTAGTCAGATTAGCAGAAATTACAAACAACAAAGTTAATGCACATGTAAATAAATACAAAATTCTCAGGAAGACTCCACAGAGACTTTGAAAAGTCCTAATTCATAAACTCAGTCACAGCCCATAAACATGCCAGAGCAGAGGATTGCAACTGAAAACACCCTTTAAAATGGAGATATGACTCAGAAACATCAGGATGCAGCTTCAATAACAACCAAATGCCAAGTCCTCTCCAGATCTACAGCCTGCAATTTCTATACTGCTGCCATTTAGGAAGCACAAGTTAATCTGAGGAAATACACTTGTCAATGAATAAAACTTCATTAGAATTACCAAAAAAAAGCTGCAAAAATTGCCAAAAGAATGGCACCTATTTGTGCAATTCCCAAATACATCCTCACTCTTTGCTAAGTTGAAAAATTTCCTTGAAGTTATCCAGAAATCCTGCATAAATATCACTGAATATGCACAGACAGATGCTTCAGAACACCCACATTTCTTCCTGGAAAGTCCTTGGCAGAAATACCAACCAGGCCTGTTACCATCTCCTAACTCAAACACCAACTTTTGGAAACATCTCATTCATGTTTCTACAACAAGCTGTTCCTGGGCAGCTTGTGAATTCCAGGAATGAGCAGTGATGGGATGAAAATCATCTTTGCATTACCATGTGTTAGCATAATAGAAGCTTATATAATTCTGTCACTTTATAAAATCTGATGTAAACCGCATCCAAGTCTTTCCTTACTTACTTTTCCAATGTTCTGCAATCTCCTGTGTACTCTGGAAGATCATTTAAGTCTTGGGGTGAAGCAGAAATTTGTTCTGTGCTGATTTTTAGTGCTTGACCATTCTTTCCTATCACCTCAAGTCCTGTCAGTCCCAGGTAGTGAGAGTCTCCCCAGGTCATGGTAAAATTCAGTTGCAGGCCTATATAAAAGAATATACATATAATTTATCTAATTTGTAGTAAGGAGCCAATATAAACACGCATGAAAGCCCCAATGGTCAGCAGTAGGTATATTTTGTACAGATTAAATCACTTTCTATGCTGGATTTGGCTATTTCCTGCTCTGTATTAGACCCTGTAATGGGTTGCCAACACCTTGTTCACTTTTAACTCCACAGCTCCTGATCAAGCACATTACCAAGTGTCTCATTACTGTGATTGCAGACTGACAGTAACTCAGTGACACATTTAAGCAGTTACCTGACAGATTTTGTGATTATGCAGACACAGAGAAGACAGATTAGTCTGAAGTCCATCCATCATCTTTCACCAGCTAAATGACTATATATGTTCATATAAATCCAGCTTCTCATAATCTCATAAATTTCAGGAGAACACCAACTCAGAGTTAAAGCAAAACACAAATTCGTTTTGCTAATGTTTTTAAGTTACTACCTTCACATCAGAACTGGACACATGGAAGTATTTTAATAGGACAGCATCAGTGAAAAGCAGCAATATTAATATTAATAATTAATGATTAGCCTGCACCTCTGGAAAATAAATAGGAAAGAAAAAACAGACAGACAAAAGGTTGTACACGTATCTTCAGATCCACCTGTTTTATGCCTTACTGGAAAAAAACCAGAAAGAGCATGTACAGATATAACAAATAATATTTCAGTCTGATCAGGTTCCACAAAAAAATCCATCACTGTAAATTAAATATATTTTTCATTTCACACACACTACAGAAACCCACAACTAATCAGGTTGGATAGTGTCTACAGAAGCACCAGTAATCATGGTGTCCTGAAATACAAACAAGCATTAAACCTATTAAGCCATCCACCCCAAATACCTTTAAATAGCTATAACAAGTCTTGATATGCACATAAATTCCCTTGGGTGTAAGATCTCATTAGCATTTGCAAGGACACAAAGAAATAAATAGTTCTCTTAGCTGACAAATTTGGCTACATTGATATTAGATGCTATTCCCAAGACCATTGCTAAGACTAAACTTGCTCAGGGTTCAAGCATGGCTTTTTATTTGCTTTCACAAGTAAGTTTTTTTTTTACTACAGCTCAGGAAAAATCAGAGGGTATTTTCCTATGGAAAAGCGAGGGAGGAGCAGCCATTCACACAAGGCTTAAGTGTTCACTTCACCATGGCATTGCCTTCAGAGAATCTGAGGATGATGTAGGGGGAAAAGGACCTCTGGAGGTGTCTAATCCACCTCCAAGCTCAGGGCATGTCCATTAGATCAGGTCTCTAAGGAGATTATCCCGTGGATGTTTGCACATCTCCAAAACTGGCAGATTTCAGACCCTCTCTCAATCCCTATTCCAGTGTTTGATTGCCCTCAGGGTGAATAAGATTTCCTAACACCCCATTGGAAATTCCTGTCAAAGGACCAGGAGCTTATCCTGAAGCTTTTGGGCCATGCAGAAGCTACCTGGACAACAATTTAAAGGCCCACAGAGAGATGGGTTTGCCCAGGATAAAGGAAACAGGTACTTTAAGCACAGATATAACATTCTGATCCAGCTCTACCGTAGGGTTTCTATTGTCAATTCAATCTGAAAAATTCAGTCAGTCTACAGAAATACACAGGACTGGAAGAGAATCACTGGGTAAGGGACACAGCTATTAGAAAGCCCATTCAGGCACTAGGCAAAAGGCTAATGTTATTGTGTTGAGATTAAAAGCCAACTGTTATGATATAATGTTGTAAATGCCAAAGTAAACAAAGCTTCTGCCTTAAATATTCAATGTCTCTTCTTTATTCTAGACCTGACATCTGTCTCAAAGTTCTGTACAGCTCTGACAAATCAAGTCCTCCTTGATCACATGTTTGGGGGAGAGGGGTTAAGGAAGAAGTGTAAGAACTTACATTTTCCAGTAAATATTCCTGTCACCTTAGGTGTGCATTCAGAGAAAGGGTCTGGCTCTTGAATCTAAAAAGAAAGTCAACAGGTGCAATATTATACATACATTACAGGCATTGTTTATAGAGTTTTTATGTCTGTTCCTTTGGTTTTTACTACATGTGTGGAAATCAAGACCAGGGAGTGCCACCACAATTCCTTCTCAAGAACTAAGAGGCAGAACAAGCAAGCAAACTTGTCCAAAAGCTTGTGCTTGTTCTCTGACAGTGCTAATGAAAAAGAGCCTGTGCTATTCAGCACTGCAAACCAGAGAGGGAATAAACAGATGGCAAAATTTGCTGATCATACTGGGGCAATCAGGAAAAGATTGGAAAATAAAAATGGCAAAGGGTGGCAGATAAAGTTAATTTCATTGAGTTGAGTGTGATAAAATGGCTGATTCTGTTCACTGTGGGTAAATGTAAAAATGCTACACTGGAGGAAAACAATCCTAACTTTACATATACCAGTACTGGGGTCCAAAATTAATAAAGCAGATTAGACTGACATCTTGGCATTTTTATGAGTAGCTCTATAAAAACATCAGCTCAATCCTCATTAGTAGTCAAAAAGCCAAACAGGAAATTAGAAGTCCAGACTCCTCTATAGTTTAATTTATCATTAGAAGTAAACTTCCTGTCATCCAGAATACATCAAATGGACCTACATTGTGCCTAAAAATAAATAAAAGACTTGTCATCACTGTTCTCCTACTGTTCCATCAGATCTCTGCAGCATAACCACTGACATCCTGGATGTCAGATGTCTCTTCCCAGACTGCAATATCCTTCATGTGGCAGCAAATGTCCCCGTGGTAATTAAGGTAATTCAGCAGAAACTGAACAAGAAGTGTGCACTGGAATAAATACACACACACAGGGAACCTACAGAAGGCGCAAGACCCTTTCTATTGGGGGCTTTTCATGCAAAACAGTGACTCTGTCTTTGATATCTGATGCCTCTCCCTTAGAACAACTTTAAAAGACCAGCCTGGGAGTTAAAGTTTGTAACCTTACTGAAAATCAACACTCATGGGCATAATAAAGTTACTGGGTTTATAGATGGTAAAATAACGCCCTCCCTTGTAGACCATAAACCATCTGTGCCAGCCACATTATCACCTCTTTTCTCCCTTTCTTGTCTCCTCAGATCCCTTATTGCACTGCTGCCCACTATATTTTCTTTCAGACATGCTCTAATTTTCTGCTATTCCAACTACTTCTGCTTGTGAGCATTGTCCTGCCTGCGTTCTTAGATTCTTATGGCTAAAACAAAACAGCACCACAGTACAGGAGTTATTGGAAAAGCAATAAAAAGTAGGAAGTATTGCCACAGTCCTCCACCTGACCACACTGTATAGCACCATCCCTGTGAGGAATAACTAAGGTTGGAGTAACCATTCTGGAAGAAAAAGATTTAGAAGACTGTAACACAGGGGCATAAATCTCTTGAGTGGCTTGAAGAAGGGGATGGGGAATAATTGTTTAGTTTCTTCCAACACAAAAACTAGAGGACATTAAAGGAACCTAGAGACAAACAGAATGAGGTTCTTTGCTGGGAAACTTGCCACAGAGCACTGTAAATTGTAAAAGTGTACATGGGTTCAAAAAGCTAGGGGATGAATTAATACAACAGAAGTCTGCAGCAGGATACTAAAGACAAAGGTTAAGTGAAAAAGTCCTTGTGAGACACACTTCTAAGGGCTGGATGAGTGTTTTAGAGAAACACCACTGCATGTCTGTGCTATTCTTACGTTCTCCCTAAGCACTCATGATTGGCCACAGAGCTGAATCAAGTGCACTTGGAACAAGCCTGATCTGCCAGAAAAGTCAACATGTCAAGGGTTACTGAACTCATGGGACTGACAGATGACCATGGATAACATTGATGTGAAAGTAAGGCACTTCTGTAAGAGCTTTTGAAAAGTTCTGTAGGCAGTGCAGTAAAACACCATTTCACCTACTGAACAGGGAATGATCAACAGCAGAGACTGTTCAAACCCAATACTGGTCTGACAACGTTGTGCTGGGGAAGACAAATTGCCCAGTAGATCTGTATCATTGTGGTAGCATAAGCATCCCTCCACAAAATTCAGCAAATATACAGTGACAGGGAGATCAATGGCTCAGTCACAACAGCATTTGTCATTGCACTGCTGATGCAGCACATTTCAGAGTCAGAACAGGGGTATGAAGGGCATCACAGCAAAATGAAAGGTAGAGACTCTGAGTAAGGGCCAGACAGTCCAAGCCCAAGAAGAGGTCCTGATGAATGCTCATAATAACAAGTGATCAAGAAAAGAGAGGGGAACTTCAATTTGTGTTCATGAAACCCTGAGCACTGCAAGAGGTGTCTGAGCAGTTTAAGACATCACAAGCAAAGATGGGACCAGCAAAAATTACTGAAGTCCAAGGCTTAGAGACACTGACTCATGATTTTAACAGTGACATCAAATTCCAATGTCATTGTATTTCCCTTTGTCTTGTAAGCCACAAGAAAAAGAGGACAAGGCAGAATGGGAAGGCTTGAAAACCACACAAGGCTCATTAGGAATTCCATATCCCTGGGAGCAGTTTAGCTGCACCAGCTGGAATTTGGAGCTCCTCACAGACTCACAAGTGTGTCCCCTAGAAAAAAAGAGAACCTCACTGATGCAACAGTAGGTGCTCAAGAAGATTCTGAGAAGGTAAAATATTTAAGAAAATCAGGTCAAAGTCTGTCCCACACCATAATGAGGAGAAAATCTTGCAGGACCTTTGCTCAGACACTGGACTGTTGGGCTAGAATGGTATAAGACAAGACCCCGGTGCTAGAAAATACCTCTTTTCTTCAAGGAGTGAAATAACAACTGCATGGAAAAGAGGCATTTTTTATGCTGCAAAATGCACACAAATCTGTGGAAAAGTTAAAAAAGGGGAGGGTGCACAGGAAGAGATCCTTTTCATTTAAGATACTTAATTTGTGGAGCAAGAAACCAGGAGCAGTATATTCTGTGTGGAAAATATGGAAAAATCTTTGGTTTGGAGTGACAAGGAGGACAGCTACTCATTATATGAATAACTGCATGTATCACTGCCAGTGCATAAAACTGCAGGAGTACCTAAATCAAAAAGAACTTGCTATAATCTCTGCCCAAGTAGTAAAGAAAAAAAAATCTAGCATAGCTTTCCTAGTAGGCTTATTAATTAGTCAGGGAAACCAAAATGTGGAGGACCTTTAGGGATTTAAAATATCACTTAAATTATTGAGCTGGTTAAAAAAAAAAATCTTCAAAATAGTCATAATTGCATTAGTTCTTCTGCAGAGTTTTACCTTACCATGAAAATGTGTTTATTACTTCCATGTCATGTTTCAGAAAGACATTTATAGAGAGTTCTGGACAGAGAAGGTCCTACCTGTTGATCTTGTGTTCTCAAACCCGCTTGTGTAAAAGGTCTTTCATCTCCCTCCCTGTCAGCAGTTGTTGGCCTCTTTAGCTCTTCCTCATATCTCAAGGAGCTGGCATTTCCCATTTCTCCATCATATGTCTCATCATAGCAGTATATAGCTTCAAGAATATCATCATCAGTAGTGAACAATATAGTATCCCCAAAGTGCTCTGGAGCTGAAGGCAACACACAGAATTAAATGGAGAAATAATACAAAAGAATACACAGGGTGATAAAAATTATCTTTGGTTCTTCTTTACATTTAATTTGCAAAAAATTTGTTTAAAAATAATTTATGGTACACTGATACTGATTGCTTTATTAATTTCTGGTAAATTTGATACTGATACTGCTACAATCAGTATTTCATTCTCAAACTTACACTGCACAGCAGTAAAAAACTAGAGAATTCAATCAAATGTTGAATACATAGGAAAGACAAGGGGAAAAAAGCTTCTTCATCACCTTTTCCAAAAGATACTATATGTGAAAAAAAGCAAAAAGCTGAAACTTTTAAATTTCTCGTGACTATCTGATATTATTGAAATACAGACTTGATGCTAAGACATGGTTAAGAATGGAGATTAGCTCTGTGTGCTGCTAAAATCCACAGTATCAGTGAAGAATGCATTAGTGGGCTTTATGTTTTTAAATTCAATACCAGACAAAGTGCCAGCTTGCTTTGAAGTGGGAAGTGATAACAAACAAGTGAAATGCATTTGTTTGCATCCTACGGCTGTTCCCACAAAGAAAATAAGAAATGATAGAATACCTCCAGACAGTGTTCCTGAAGCCTTGGCAATTTCTCCTTTAAAGATGCATTGTTCATCTAACAGCATGATAATGTCTTTCACACCTCTGAAAGAGTGGATTCGAGATTTATTGTAATTCCAAATCCTAATCATAGCTACCTGACAGGGGCTCACAAAGTCAATAAAGATAAAGTGAGGTTTTCCAGGGGTAAATGGTGCCAGCCAGAGATGCATATCATCCTGCGTCCGATTTACCCCATCAACTAGGTTGGTTATTATTCTGGGATCATTCCCATAAGCTGGTAAAATATTTATATCAGGTGGTTCAGCTGTTATTTTTGCAATCTGAACAGGATCTCCTTTAGAACTGAAAACTTCGATTCCATTAAGACCGACGTAATGTCTGTCTCCCCACGTTGTTCGAACGTCTATCACTAAGTGCTGCCCATAAGGTAAAACAGGAATTTTAAAATCAGTTCCATCATGTGCCTCCACAGCATTTTCTTCTTCCTGCCTCTTGGGTAGTGTTTGCAGTCCCTCTTTTCTCACTTGCTGATACTCTCCGCAGCGGTTGATTTTCTGTTGATGGAGGAACTCATCAAAGATATCCCCTTGAAAATCCATGTTCGAGATTCGGCCACGATGGGAATAATTAAATTTCACCAAGGAGTTCCAGGACTCCTGCAGAGTGTGTTCTTGTTCAGTGCACCACTTCGCTCTGGAGGTTGCTACGTCCTTGATGGAAAAGTCTTCCTCTGAAAACAACATTACAAAGGCATTTAATGTATAAGCAGGGCTGGGAACAAACCACCACGACACGGACTTTGCAGAATGACCTGGTCATATTTGTGTCCCTTACTTATTCTCCTACAGTAGGACTTTTACAATGCCTCCCTATTATGAAGCCTCCACGTCCCAGTTTCCCTTCCCCATTTAGACATCCTGAAAACAATCACTTTTAACTATTAAAAGAGCAGAACACAGGCCATGATCCAAACTGCAACTCCTTGGCTGCAAATTCCTGACTCAACCCTTAAAGAAATAGGGATTTTGCCCAGTGATACTTATTGTGTGGTTGTCACAACAGTTTAAATCATCTGTCTGCACTTCTGCAGATCTTTCATACAGCTGGAAATGGCTGAACTGGTTAATGTAAAGCATTACAGAGAAAAGCTGGTGCTTCCTCTCAAAATCAGCCACATGGATATAAAGGAAAGTGGTGAGAAAAGAAGAAGGTTGAGCATAAGGAGGATGAGGTGAGTGTTGCATTCTGTGCAGGTGATGCCCAAATATTTTCCTCCCTTTTCAGCAAGGGTGAGATGTAGAAGGGGTATAATGACAAAGTATCTAATGGGAATGCAGTGAGGACAACGAATCAGAGGGACACAGTGGAAGCAAAGCATGTTCTCCTTGTGGCTGCACTGGGGAGCTGCTTAATTTCCATCTCAAAACAATTAAGAACAGATAATAACAAAGATTTTCAATAAAGCAGTCACTTATGTATTTTCTTCAAATAAATGAAGAAGAGGAAGTGGAGTTCTAAACAATTATAGGCCCATGGGCCAGATTTTACTCCTGTACAACGTCCTTGGGCAGATACTAAAACAAATGGTTATCAAGAATAAATGCCAATTGCCGTAAAATGCAAAATAATGTTTTCCCAAAAGACTGCTCACAACTGACTTTTAACTGTGTTTTTGGAAACACTGGAAAAAGGCAATGTTCCTAATCTATCTATGGCAAATAATCACTTACAGTAGGGACACGTGAGATAAAAATAAGAATTTCAAAGCAGATGGGAAACTACCTGGAAAAGGGTTGTCTTCCAGAATGAAAGCCTGGAGTCCAACCTGGCCCTCCCTCCTTACCCCGCAAGGGAAAGGCAGATATGAAGAAAAATTTCGTATTTCAGAGAACATCAGTGATTTATTAGTCCCTTTCTTGCTCAAACCACTGTCAATACAGATACTCCAGAGGTAGGTGATCCCAAACAGTTATATCCCAGAGCCTCACAATCTACCTGGAGAAGAGACTGGATATATATTTATCACTTTAAAATGTCAAAGCTTGAAAATTTCAGGATGAGCAGAATAGTATGAGCAGAACACGATGAGAAGAGTATTTGACATCCATTGACTTGCCTTGTTTGGGAGAATTTTTCCCTTATTTTTGTTAATTTTTTTTCTAAACGTCAAGTACTTCAAACAGCCCAGAGATTACAATTCTAAAGCACTTCTGAGGCAGTTCAAGGGGAGGTTAACAGATTTGTTAGCTGCATTAAGGAGTGACAACAGGAGAAGTGAAGCTCTGAAAGGGAAGCAGAGAGAGTCCAAAAGGAAGGGCCAGTGGCTGAAGGTTTACTGGGTTGTTTTGGTGTTTTTTTATAGAATCTAAAATATATTCTTTTATAATGACACCTGAAACTTCCAGCTCCCCTGTGGGTTTAGGATGGGTGTCTTCAACCACCAAGTCCCCCATCCTGCTTCTGATGGCATCACACACCACACAGTTCCTCTCAAAACTTTCCTAAACCACATTTTGGGCCAAGACTACCTTGAAGAAAACACCTTTCTTCTCCCTCTGTTTGTTAATCTCTTTTCTACTCCCTGCAGTTATAAATAGCAATCATATTGCCATGCTGCAATCACATGCTTCATTTCCCAAATCATCCTAAAAGCTCTCTTCTGTATCTGCTCCACTTCGTAATCAGCTTTCCCGAAAATGGATGATCAGAGCTGCAGTTTTCCAACTGACGTCTCACAAGTGGCTGTGCTGAGATATTAACATTTCCCTAACTCTCCCAAATGCCTGTGCTGATCCATCCTGGGAGTGCTCTGCTCCAATCACCCTGCGTCACACCAGCCTTTCACACTCAATCTGCCATCAGCTACTCAGCCATGATCCTTCCCTTCCTCGGTCATTTGCAATCGATGATTACTCAGCTTACAACTTCATTTTTGGTTATTAGTCCCCAAGTGAGCCTGCAAAGCAGTAGTGTGGAATTGCATTCCACTGCTTCAGTCCTCCAGTTCATCCTTCTGTGAGTTCTTCAATCTTCTTAACTCGTAATAACCCAAATTATATGTTATTTGCTAATTTTATCAGCAGACTCCCATCATTTCCTCTGCACATTAAACTGGTTATCAAAGAAAAATTGATGTTTTTATAGCAACATTAACTCGAGCCAAGCATGCACGTGCTATTTCTAATTTCTGTTGCTCTTGTTATTCTTCATTTAGCGACCAGAGCTGTGCTGTGACATTGGAATGAGGCTCTGCAGCCTTCCCTTTGTCACACACTTCCCTCAGCCCTGTGCCAATTAAAATCCAACACTCTCAGGGAAACACTTAAAACCCTTTCCCTGTTGTTAAAGCTCACTCAGCTCCACTTTGAAGATGGTTTTACCCTGCACAGCACAGGAGAGAGAGAACAAAAGCTGCTGGATGGCTGCAATTTTCCCAGGGACAAAAACATATTTTGGGAGCTTTAAGCACCACATGAAATAACCTGCTCTGAGCAAAATTAGAGGACACTATAGATCCATGATAACCTTTGCCTTATGCTTGACATTAAAACTCCAACATTGTTTCCATTTTTAGAACTGGACAGAAATTCCCAAGGTGGGATTTATTTACAGTTTCCATAATTTTAAGGTGTTAATCTAACAAAGATAGTGTAAAATGTGTAAAACAGCAAAAGGGCTGTGGTGAGTGGGTGGGTGAAGGGAAGATGGCAGTTATTCCAAATACTTTTTTCTCTTCTTTGAGGTGGAACTTCAGAGGTACTGATGAAATTGCTGTTTTCTTAATAGAGGGTCAGAGAACAAAAAATCCAGACATTCTAAGTTTAGAAAGAAGCATTTCCCTCACCTTTGTCTGAAAAAATCATGCAGTACCTGCTGCAGAATTTGAACTGCCATTCATGCATTTAGTTATATTTCCTGTCCCTAATGACCATTACTTTAATGTAAACACTCAAATTCAATATACAGCAAGCTACACTTTCATGCAAATTGTTCTGATGCTAAATCACAACCAAAATTTCCACCTGTAGTTTTGTACCATCTTATTCCAATTCCCTGGGTCCTGTTGTCCTTGTTCTGCCAGATTCTCTTCATTTGAGACAAGATACTGAATGCTGAAGAATTACAGAATGCCAAAGAAGGGTATGAAGAGCCCAAAAACCCAAGAATCAGAGTGACACCGCCCAAAACTAAAAAGCTGAGACTAAAAATACATCCTGGAAAGTTGGTTAAAAGAGAGACAAAGCAGAACCTATGGGTAAGAAATTCTATTCTTCTGGTATTTACAGTTGTTAAACACAAAAATATTATCCCAGACCCAGAAAATTTCTTAGCCATGAATTCCAGAGGTTGGGAGAGAGCAGGAACTTCAGAAGCTGCCCAGTTCTCAAACTCTTCCCCAGGGGGACACTGTTGGCTACTGCCAAGACAACTACATAAATCTGGATCCTCCACCTCCAACAGGATCCAGGTGACATAAAAAAGGTTTGGAGAAGGATGACAAGGATAATCAAAAGGCACAGAACAGATAACAGCTAAATTTATTAGAAAACTCTTCAGAAAGAACCAAAATGTCTGAGGGTGAGATTTGTAAAGTCATGAGCAGAGAAGGGTAAATAAGGGCAGTTTTCCATTCACTCTGAATAAATATACTCAGAATGTATTCTCACTGAGAAAGACACAAACCCACTACACAAATAAACTCTGTAAATTTACTCACTAACTTGAGGACACACTCTTCTTTATCTTTTTGCAGATTTTAATTGATATTAGCAAACATTTGCTGTCTGCAGGAACTGTCAATTCTTGGAAAACAATTTACTGAAATTTAGTCTTCCATCTGCTCCAAATAAATTAAAACCCACTAAATCAGAATGTAAATTTTTCAGAAGAGTATTTCACATCAGGTGTAGGACAAACAGAGACTCTGAGTATTATCAGAGTGTGAATGAAGAAAATACCACAAATAGCAAAACCCCCATCTACACCTCCAGCAATCTCAAGAGGTCCCTTCCACTTAAATGAGTTTGTACTTCTGCAAAATGGAGAACATGTCAGCACCTGCATTGAGGTTGCTATTGTAACCTCTTACCTTTGAGGGCAGAATCCTCTTCTCCAAGATTTATAGTGTTTAATCCCAGCTTTTTACCACATCTGGCACTTCTCCTTCCACTGGCAGGGTGCTGTGAGCTGCAGCAATTTCTGTAAGAAAGCTGCTCAAAAATGTCCAAGCCCACATCACCATCCTTTCTGGTCAGCATTAGTGACCTGTCATCTCCATTTACATTCCTACTACTGGGTCTTCCCACTTCATTTCTCTGACATTTGACATCCTCATTTGTCAGGTCTGAAAAGTTTTTCATGATTCCATCTGACTGTGTTTGAAATCTCGATCCTAAACTATGTTCTGTAGCAAGCCAGGAAGGTTTCTGCTTACTGGGAGTGACTTGACTGTTCTCAGGGGCTTGGGAAGATGACTGTAACCAAGGTGGAAGTGCACCTGTGGAATCAGACAATTTTCTCCCTGTTAACTTTTCCATTTGTTCGCTCAGAGGAAGTTCATCATCAGACAGAACGTGCTCTGCAACTGCTGCTACTGCTGAATTCTCTTTGGCATCTTTTATACAAACTTGAGATGGGAATGCTTTTAGATCATCCTCTAACTCAGGCAAATTTTTCTTTGTAAAGCTGATTGAGTTCATTTTATGCTCAAGAAGATTTTCTTCTGGCAGAGATTTCCAGTTTAGTGAAGCACTGCTTGATTCTGAGCATTTAAAATGTCGGTCTGCTTTCTTGTCTGTGACTGCAGGTGCATTTACTTCTTTCCTTTCACTTGAGGGAGATGCAGAGATACCTTGCTTGTGATCTGTAAGGTCAATTGTAGTGTTATGGTCAGCAAAGAGATCTCCAGACGCTCTCGCTAATTCGCCCTCAAATACAAGGTTCTCATCAAGATATAACTTCACCTTCTTTGCTCCAACATCAAGGTCCTACAAAAATAAAAGTGTAAAGATTTCAATAAGCTTTCAAGCATTAGATATCACAGTTCTGGGAATCTGACACATGAAGACTTAATCAATAGATGAAAACAATGAAACCCTGTGTCAGTTACATGCTTTTGACTACCTTTTAATCTAAAGCTCAAATAACTGTGGAATATTTAAGATTTTATATAGAAGGACTGAAAGCCCTGCTAGACACTACTATGAACCATGTTGTCTGACAAGGTTTGATTATTTAGAAAAGCTTGAGGGAAGAAGCCTAGATAAGTATAATTATATTTGATCAGCATACAAATTTCAGAGGCACATTTTGTTTCAGCATCTGGAAGATTCACCACTTTCACGACACGTTCCACCGTGAACAACCACCCAGATCAAAGCCACTGGAGTTAAAAAGAGTTACAAAGAAATAACAGAGCCAGATGGGACAGCAAGAAGAATCATCCAGTCCATCTTTTTCCACTGAAGAATGTAAAATAACCTATACCATTGAGAAGAAATCTGTTTTTAACAGTTTTCAACTAATCTGCCCCGATGGCCTATTCCGACACTTAACTAGCCTTTTAAATAGAAGGTCTTTATCTCAGACACAATTCTGCCACTCACAATTTTATCTCTGTGTTCTCCTTCTCTGTTGCACCCACCAATACCTGATTTTTTCATTCCATTGAAGTTGGAACTAATGTTCTTTCTATTCTCTTCACCATTTCGATCTAACCCTTTCTCTCTCTTGACAAAAATACCATTATCTTCAAAGAAAATATAGAAGATGAGACAAAATCCATCTCCTTTCTGTTCTCTAACTTCCAGTAACGTGTCCATCTCGTGGAGTCTTTAAAAGACTCTCTGTTCTTTCCTTCTTTTTGTGAAAACTAAGAAGCTTTTCATGAAAGTAAGAAGTTTCAGTTTCATCCTTCTTGTTCTTCTCCTGGATGTCAGTTCTCCTTGAATACTGATGTAAAGTTTCCTCTGCTTCCAGCCTAAACCAGTTACTCCTTCCCCTACAAATACAAATGCCCCTGGCTCTTCGCTCCTGAAGACACTTGTTTAAGGCTTACAAGTCTTTATAGTGTCTATTGTGTTGTTTTCCAAATAAAACCACGTATGAGGCAAAAAATGTAATCTGGACCCAGCCACAGGAAAAGTAGAAGATGCAGGGATAACAAGAAAGCTACAGCTGGGGGAGGGAAGCAGGTGTAGGTATGTGAGACACACTCCTGATAGGGAAAGATAACCTTCAGTAACTTCTCAAAGAACAGCTGTAAACCCAGTTTAATTGGCCATTATGGCACGGCTGCCTGTGGAACTCCACGAGTATCATAAAGTGCTATAGGCCTGTACTGATGCATTTGGCCATAAAAGTGTGATACTTTTTCCCCTTGAATGAGGACACTGATAGATTGCTCTAAGTGGGGATCAAAACACTTCAATAATTATATCTATTCAAAGCTACCTACATGGCTTTGCCTGAAATTATGATGGGGAAGAGAGAGACTATCAGGATGCCCCAGTAATGTTATTTTTAAAATTTCTGGATGTCTGGACTGCCAATGTCCTCCTTAAAGGCTGGAGATTTTGGATATTCACAGTTGAATTTGGGATAACTGCAACATTTCTACATAATATCCCTGCCTCTACTGCTGTTAGGAACACTCAGCCCTTAGTTGTGCATTTTTACCTGGAAAGAGATAGAAACTGCATGGGGCTATAGAAATACACATGTCCATTTGAAAAGCATTTCTCAGAGTCACCTTTTTAAATTAAAATCAGCAACCTCTTCAGAACAACTTGCTTTGAAATTAATCCCACTCCACTCATCAAGTAGCAGAGGAGGACAGAAAACATAACAAAAATGAGAGGGTGGAGGTCGTTCTCCCTGAAAGAGGGACAGTTGAGCCCAGAAAAGGGCCAGTCACTTCAAAATTACTGTTTCAGTCAGTGGGAAAAGACTTCCTGTTCTCTGATGCTTTGGAATGTCTGAGATAGGTATTATAGGAAGCAAAAGAGGTGTCTGAAGTGTATCCAGATGAACTGGGCAAAATAGAGACAGACTGATCTGGGGCAGGCACTGGTAACAGCCGATAGCTCAGGAAAACCATCTATTCAGGAAGAACCAGGAAAAGAGTTAATGAAAATCTTTTGCACCAAAATCCTAAAGCAGACTGAGCCTCAGGGAGGAAAAACATGAACAGATCTCAGAGACTCCAAGAACAAACATATGCAGGCACAAGACTAAGAACTGCTCTTTTTCATTCCCTCCCACCCCTCTTCTGAGCTTTCAGTTGCTTAGTGATCAGTTCTGGTGGGAAAGATTGACACCATGGTTTAGCTTCCCTGGTACGACTGCTCCGCTCTTCTGGAGCATGAGGAGGCTGGAAAAGTCCCTTCCACATGGGTAATTCCACCCTTTAAACAAATACCCAATACTTCATCCAAAGGCAGGGGTTTTTTTTTCCTCCTGGTAGAGTGATTAAAATGGCACAATGTCTCAGAACGAACAGGGAGGTATGATCAGTGTCAGAAAGGAAAACAAAAGATGGATTTTTGTGGAAATAATTCTACAGTTTCTCTTGGTGTTCCTTCCCAGCTTGCACCTTCAGCCCTCAGAGTGCCTGCTGGGATCGTGCCTCCCAGTGAGACAATAAGGGTGGAATTTTTGCCCATTTCAGGGATATCTGTGCACGAAGGATAAAGGATAAAACCAGAGGCACTTTTCTGAGAATTACCCCTGGATAAAGGACTTGAAATTGCTTCTACCTGACTTCTCACAGAAGTGTGAAAAAGAAGGAGCAATAGAAAAGAAGTCAAGAACAACAAGAAAAAAGTTTTTCTATAAAACTAATTGTAACAAAGTGCTGTAACAAAGCTGCTGCAGCCTCACAGACAATCAAGTGGTCATCCAGCACTGAAAAATCTCCAGCTCAAGAGAACGGACATGAGCATATGCACAGGAGGAACAACCATACAGGCAATCACTTGAAGAAGAAAATGATTCAACTGGAGAGCAAATAAGACCTTAATGCATTAAAGTATTGATTCCATTCACAGATTTGTGAAGACACACCACAGACATTATATTGGATCTCACAAAAAAAGTTTTAACAGCAACGAGTAACGGTGCAATTTCAAGACTGCAGCGAGTACTTACAAAATGTCTGACTATTGCAGACAACTTTGAAAAGAACTGGCTGCCCTTTCTTACACTTCTTCCCTTCTTGCAGACTGAAAATGACCTCCTTTTTCACAGATCTCATCTGAAGTAAATAAAGGTAAGATGAAGCACCCTCTGAGACCTTCCTTGTAATTCAATGAATTGAGGAATTCATGGCAGTGATGTCATCTGACTTTTACAGCTTCCTTCAAACACATTTTTTTCTCCTTGTAGACTCAAGTTCTAAAACTCAAGCATACAAAAGTACTGGCCTGACTTAATTTTTTGCCTATTTTTGGAAGAAGTACTTGGGTACCTCTGGCTTAGGTGCTGTTTGAGGTGAAAAAAAAGGCAGTAAGAATGATTATGAAAATCCACACAGAAATCTGGCTCTGGACTTACATTAGCAGGAAGAAAATTCTTAGCTAGTTATATTTTTGGGGTTTATGCTTCTCAGACAAAACCTCCTCATGACAAATTACAGAACTAGGCAGAACTGCCTACTATTCTTTCACCTTAAGGATAATGAGACATTTCTCTAATAAGTATAAACTGCTGCACTTCCACCAAAATCCATGGGATTACACTCCCAGTGGATTTTACAGATTGCCTCGCAGCAGTTTATTAAAAAAGCAGTGCCTTGACACACGGACATCCATTTCTCTGTACTTCCTGCATTGTATTCAGGAGGTTTGGTAACAAATCCTACCATTACCTCCAAGAACAGCATCCCTTTTGCACGCTCTAATGATGATGAAACATTCTGTAGTCCACAATTTTAGTGGAAAAAGCTATTAAAATTCCAGGAAAACAAATATAAATCATGTAATAGTAAATTCATATAAGCTGCCCCTTCCATGGCCATTTCCATATGTATAAATTACCACATGTGCTTATGTAAGAACATGGATGAGAGCAAAACCAGAGGGATAAACCCTCTTATTCATAATCCAGGACAGCAAATCCTCTTTGATCCAGTACCTGGGATTTCTTTCTTAACACTGCAGTGTACAAACAAGAATAATTTTCATGGTGACATTCAAACACAGAGACAAGAGACCATCTGCCATCTGCCATGATATGTCTCTCTTCTAACAGTAGATTGTTTTATTATGAGCACACAGTAGTGGAGTTTTTAATTGTCCCTGGCCATGGCAGGTGGGCTGGAACTAGATGATCCTTAAGGTCCTTCCAACCCAAACCAATTTATGATTCTAATTAAAGCAACAAACCTAAACTTGAGCAACAGTCAGTCTATTTACATTTATATACCTGACAAAACACATATTTAAACACAGTTATATTGTGATAGAACAACTGAGAGCTCTGAATGCACTTACCTTTGAATCTTTATTTCTCACCACAGAAAAGGATTAAGTGGCAGAATATGCAAGCCTTTCATTAGGTCTTTAGAGATCTTTAATAGCTTTGAAAGAAAATGCTCATTGTGCCTATGAAAACATTATCACCACGTTGTTACCACTTACAATTAAGACAGAAGCAAATTTCACAGCAGACAGGGACACCTCATAGCTCCAATTTTATTAAAGAAAATTGTATCTACTTTTATTTCATGCTTTTAGTAAGAAGAGCAAACTGAATTTCCCTAGGCAAGGCAGAGCAAACATACAGAAAAGACTACTTACACTGGGAGTTGTTGTGCTGTAATTCCAAATCTTGATCTTGGATATACCAAAGTCACATGACCGGGTGGGATTGCGGATAACAAAGTACAGTTGGATGGGTGGATGGAAAGGGCACATCCAGAGGCAGCTTTCCTTCCTGAGCTAAAAACATACACAAGCAGGCTGTCACTAACTCTTCCTCCTCAAGCAGGGTTTTAATTTTAATTAACTCCCCACCCCACAGCAGAATATGCAGAGATTAGAAAAAATCAATAAAATCTACTATGTAAGAGCAAAACCTTAACCTCATTTCCCAGCAGCAAATCCGACTCTCCTGCCTCTAAGGCAGCTCCCAAGAACCTGACAATGAGAAAAAGGTCAGCTGCTCACTGTCCCAGTGAGGCATCTGCACACTCACAAGGCACAGGCAGCCTGCCCTGCTTTGGAACTGCAGGGTCAGAGCAAGCCCAGTTTATTTTAAACAAATTAATCAGCTTTGCCTGTACTAGAGGAGATCACTGAGCACAATGGATGCTGGACAATCATTCCATGATTTCTTCCCGTGCTTACACTTCTGGTTTGCTCTCTAAAGAGGGGAATCTTACAGAATTTTACTTTATTGCCTGCCTCTGTTTTAATCAGGCTTTGCAGACAGCCAACATCACTTACAGATCTCTTCCTTGGAGCTATATAGAACTCTACACTTGATATTTTCAAAGATATCACAGAAACTCCCAACATGAATTTTACATACAACAGGCCATCAAGAGACTTAAAAGTACTAATTCTGAAAATTGCTAAGAACTGCTACCTCTACATGTTCAGAAATGGAGTAAAAGGATGTGTGGCACCTCAGAAAGAAGGCAGCAGGAAAGAGCTTCAGAATCAAAATGTTGAATATTAAAATACTTGATGTCAAATGTTATTATCACAAAACAGAGATGAAGAAGGGCACAAAGTGAATACACATGCAGGTAACATTTCAGTGATCTGAGATGAGGAGATAAATTAGCCCCCCTTCTGTTCTCAAGGATACACAGTACACAGTAGGTACCCAGTCAGTCTTTTTCCACATCCTTTCCCTCTGAAGTGAGTCTTTCAGATTTTCCTGAAGGCAGTAACCACAAAACTTTCCTCCTGAGTACTTTAGCTGTGTGCCTAATGATGCTGAGGACAGAGCTCTGCAGCCTGTCAAAGATATCCTGAATAGATCCACTTCTCACAGTGGTCATCTCCACATTCCAAACTCCCATGGGTCACGATCTCTCTGCCCCAGAAGCCTCTCAAAAAGCTTTGGGAGACTGTTGTTGTGTTTAATGTCAGTCTGGGGCATAAACAGCCATAAGAGTGCCAGAAGGTTTAATTCTTTCCACTGAAGAACAGAAAGATGCCTCTTAACATCAAAGAAATGAAAGATAGCCCTCAAATCAGCATGAACCCAACACTAGGGTCAACTTCAAAGCTGCATCATGTTTTTGAAGACATACTGTGAACAAGAATGGTTAAAAAATAATTTTCCAACAGCAGACAACATCTGATGAGCAATCCACCTGCAGACCTCTCAAGCCAGGACCTGATACCCCAGAAATCAATAGGTTCTGGTGTGTACTGAGAGCCAGAGATGCCCTCACAGGAGGGTACCTGATTCAGCACCAAAACAGACTCTGGAAAGAATTCTCCATGTTTCTCACTAGTTTCTCTGTAAAGCTGCACGTGACCCTCCAAACCACAGGAGGTACAGCAGAGCCAGTATTGTGCCTTGAGTGAGAGGCATGGAGATCTCTATCAGTGGAAGAAACTGCTTAGGACTGGGGTTACACAAACTCCCAGGTGTTGCAGTCCCCATCAGCACATCAAAAACTTGACACCACAAACTGAAGGCACCTTGAAGAATCCGTGCCAAAACTCTCAAGACTGTGGAGGATTCAAAGAGCAACGGTGACGTCTTTGCCTTCACATGATGTACTCAAGTCTGGGGTTACTGTCTTTGCAAATAGAGCTGGAAAATCTGGCCAAAAAATTCTTTGAATTATGAGGGTGAACCTGATACATGTTAAGAAGTTGGAATTACATTTGAAGTGGATCAAGGCAAAAAAGGGAGAGTGGAAACCTCTACTCCTAGATTTTGTGGGACACTGCTTTGTGTGGGCACTGAAGGTGCACCTGATGGAGAGCAAAGGAAGACTCAAGCACCGGGAAGGGGAATGACTTGGGTCTAAGGGTTCAGCATTGGGAAGAAATACCTTGGTTAGATATTTCTAAAATTACAGTTGCCTGCCCTTGTTATTCTGAGGTTTAAAAGACCTATATATGTGTATAAGAATCAAAAAGGTTTACAGAAAACAATTTCAATACAATAACCTAATACAATAAATCCCTGGGCAACCTGTGCCAGGGCCTCACCACTCTCACCCTATTTCCTCCTTATATCTGATCTAAATCGAGTTAGTTGAGAGCACCTGATGTCCTGCCAGGCATTTTGTTCTTTCACAGTATATCACAAAGTACAAGGAAGGAGGAAATTTAAATGCTCTTCTTAAAAGTCTGCAAGGGTAATAAATAAACTAACAAAATAAAATCCCTGATCTTCAGTAAGACAATCTATTGTCTATTCTCAAAGACAAATGTACACCTAAATGATCAAAGATGGAAGTGTTTCAACCATGGTAAAAGGAGTTTTCCACGTTTTTTATGTCAAGTTTTTGTTCTGTTGAAAATATTAGTTGCTTGGAGATTGATTCATTTATTGGGTTTTCTAATGCACCCAAAAGCTCCCCTGAAATGCACAAAACTGGAAATGCTGCTCTGATTTCTGAAGGAACCTGCAGTTCAGGTATCACATGCCCAAATCTTAAGACTGTATTCCCTGTCCAGACTGCATCTTGGATGCAATACACCCTTCCAGCTTCAAGAGAGGAGATTACAGTGCCACAAATCAAAGGAATATACTAATCAATGAAATGTAAAACCTCATTACTTAAGAATAATGGGATATATGAGTAATGCTGAGAATAACAGGTTTATAATGGCTTAATGAACATATTACTACATAATTTATAATTAGCTGGAGAGTCTGAGAGTCACTACTACTGCTACTGAGTGTCATCTGCCAGAAACACAGTCTGTAAAGGAGATATTTAGACACCACGCTACAGTGTTTAGGAGACAGTAAGAAAGATGTTTCAAGTAAAAATATTTGTCTGAAAATAATACTCCATCCTGAGTTTCAACTAAATTTCAAAACATTGCATATTTGCCCTCTTTCTACTCTCCTATTAAATTCATATTAAACATCTGAAAGAAATTAGCAGTGAAGCTCCTATACCTTGAGACCACAAGAATTACTTCAGTTTATTAGCACACACACTCTAAAAAGGTGAAATTCACTGTTCTTAAAGTTTTGTGATCTCATTCTACAGCACAAAACTTAAAAACTTAATGTGTTTCTTTACCCAAGACAATGCCACAGAGTTAATATATAAGGAGGCAGAGTTAAAGCTTCCTCCATCCAATTGTTTAGTTAAGCAAGTCATGCAAATTAATCAAAGACTGTTCTAAAGCAAAGTTATAACTGAACACCAACATCTTGGACAGGAAAGCTGGTTTTGTTAATAATAAGCAACTTTTGTAGTTTTTTAAATTATCATAGTTGTTATGCAATCAAGTTCAAAATGCAATCAAGTTTCTGAACAAAAAACCAGAGTATTACATTATAATGAGAGATTTTAATATCCAGGAATAGGCTATCTTACATTTAAATTCTTATTGACCAGGCAGCACAAATCCCCCGCGTTGTCAGCATTTCGAATGTCCACGTCATGGGGAGACACAAAGATCTTCTCGTTGTGTAAATCAAAGAATTCCACCTGGCTCAGGCCCACGTTCACCGGATTCCCCCAGTTAGAAAGCAGTTCCATGGTCACATAAATGGCATCACGCACCTCCACGTTGGCTGTCAGCTGGACCAAAATGGAACACGGTAAAAACGTTAAGTGACATGACAATAAAGTGTGGAACAAAACAAACAATGGTAAGATTGCAATGCTGATGGGTCAGAAGCAAGAAGATTGCAAAGTCCAGGCTATCTGGATGGCATCCAGGTCATTCTGGGTTCCACCAGTCCTGCCACACACCAACCTTCCTAAAAAGCCAAAGAGAAAACAGCTCCCTGTTCCTTGTCTGATTCCTTTGTCATTCTGATGAAGTCATAAACTCTGCCATAGGTTTTTCAGTTGACACAGGGGCAGAAGGAGTAGAATACAGATCATTCACTGTACTTTTATTTTAGTAATTCTGGGAAGCATCAATTAAGGTGCAAATACACACAAACCTCTCTCAACATGGAATCTACTTCAGCTTTGTCATCAGCCAGGGATCTGTCATTGTCACAGGCAGAATGGCTCTCATCCTCCAGAAAGACTTTCAGAAGTTTCTTCTTTTGTCTGAAACAACATATTCTTTTATGTGCTACTTCCTCATAATTCCTGAATTTTTAAGAAACAGTTTAGTTGGTGTGAAAAGATGACAGGATGGACCCACGCACCCCACAGAAAAATTCATGTAGCCCCACACCCAATGAGAACTGCTGCAGCATCCCATCTTAAAAACACAGGTTTTGGTTAAAAAACTGGGCTCCAGTTCACAGCTGGTTCTGAGAAAGCAACACACAGGTTACAGAAACACAATAAAGGAAGATGTTGGCAGATCTCTGCTCTGCAGAGACTTGCCCAAGGCTGGAGTCCCTGATTTGCTGCATGGTGTCTGAGGGATTTGAAGATTACCAGGTGTAGTGGCATTCTGAAAAATCTCTCTTCAAAGAAAGGAAGTCAGCCTAAAGCAAATATATATATATATACCTGCTTCCAAAAGGACAGTTTCTCTCAGGTTTTGTCACTGCACTCCTTGTCTGGCTTTTTTCTGGAGGTTCAGTCACAGAGGAAACAAGAGATGAAACAGAAGATTTCTTCTAAGGAAGAAAAAGATGAACATGTTTCCTTCAGATTGTTCTCCACATACCAGTGAGTATCAGTCTGCATCTCTGGAATAAATAAGAGTTTGAGCCCAGCTCATCTGTAACTCTGCACTGAGTTAAAGCACATTTAACAGAATTGGTCTTGGTTTGCAACAGAAGAGCTGAGCTTGGAGCTTGATCTTCTACATGGAAGAAAAGCAACATAAAAGCTTTTAAATATTTACATATATATATATGTAAGTAAAAAAATCTCACTCTATACATTTGGTAAGACTCAGGGCTGGCCAAACGTTTGGCACAGGTCTACTGACTTTCTCCTTCTGCAAAAATGGATCATAAACACTTTTAAATCCCCAAACCCCTCAGTTTTATTAGAATTAAAAAATTATTTCTTTTTTAAATACAGAACTATAAGTGACTACCTAAAAGAAAAGAGAGGCAAGTGCTAAATTTCTTACAGTGCTCCTTCTCTGCCTGTACTTCACATTTTTGCTAGTTTTTAATGATTTTCTTGTTTTTAAGATGAGTTTTTAATTGTTTTTAGACAGAGCTGTAGGAGATAAGAGATGCACACACAGAAAACCCATACCAGCTCCTCCTCAGTAAGATCTAGCAGTGGACATGACACTGTACTAATAGGGAAGAGGGCCCATATTAATGAGTCCAGCAGGAATGTAGGATTTATTGGTATGGAAATCACACATTATCTTGTTTAAGAAGCTTCCAGGATGAAAATGGCTCAACTGGGCCTGCAGCTGTGCACTTGACTGTACAGACACATCATATGGCTGGTCTATCAGCTGCTCAGTGATCCCTGTAATCAAGGGAGAGCTGTGGGATGCTATCCTGAGGAAGCAGATTAAAGAAAACAACCCTATGGAAGAATAATACAAATTCAATTACACTTAATAGGCATCACCATCCATTCATACTCCATGTAAGAGATTGTAATTCATGGGGGCTTTGCTGCTTGATCAAACAGCCCTCTCTGGTATTTTCCATACCTTTTGAGGGGCTGTGGAACTTTGCAGGTCTCTCTGCAGGGCTTCATTCTCAATTTTCATGGCTTGAACCACAGCTGAAACCGAGAGATCAGGATCCTTCTCACACAGGTCCTTCCGAGTCGCTGACAGTGACCTCTCTGGTCGACTTAAGGGTCCTGCCACCAAAAGAGGGAAGAAATATTTATCTGTCTGGACATACAGGTATGGAACATCACAGCAGCATCCTTTGAAACACCCAATTCAGTTACTGACACAGGGCTTTGCAGTAACCATCCCAAGTGAGGCTGAATTCCTCCACTTTGGTTTTATATTAAGATTCACACCTACTTCAGACAACAGTTAAAGCAGCATCGTAACAAGAGGAAAACTGACAAATGAGAAACATAATTTTTATGCTTTTGGATTGCTTTGTTCTGGTATTTAGTGGAAATGCCTTGTGACAGTCCATTGAAAGAGAAGAATATATAATTTAAGCACAGCAGGATTTTGGAGCATAACTGGGGTTTTCAGCTATTTTGGAGGAATCCCCAGAGTCTTCTAGCAAAGCAAGGGGAGCCAGGACTTGCTATTTGCAAGGCAGAATAAGTCACCTTATCACTCAAGTAGTCATCACAATGCCCATACACATCCCAATCTTCCCAAACTTCAAGGAGAAATAGAAACATCACAGCCTATAAACAGGGTTAGAAGAAAGGAAATAAAATTTAACAACAGATGATCTGAGACTGGCCTAAAAGACAAGCACAGTGGTTATATTCAGAAGACAAGCACAGTGCTTATAGTTGAGGACTTCAAAAGTCAAGGGAAGAAAAGAGACTGAAGTTCTACAGATATTTAGATTGAGTGGAAATATTGAAGAACAGGCTGATATTTCAGAGTGCTCACAATGCTGCAGGGAGGTTTACTAAACAGGAGAGTACAGTGCAGTGGATGCAAGTAACATAAAATCTACCCTGAAAAGCCAAGAAATTAAAACTCAGCTGAGATTTGCATGCATTCACACTCCTTGCACACATACACATGAAAGCTTTCAACAAGCATTATCCATCTTTGCAAAAACAGGGGCAGGATAAGCTCCTGCTTATTTTTCTGTACTATATATCATCCCCCTAAAATGAAATTAAAGCTTTAAGGTGATAGTTGGACAGAAACAGTTCCAACAAGCACTATTATAACCTGAGGAAATGCTGCACACATCTTTGGGAAGCAGTCAAAGCAAGCATCTGCTCAAACAGATGGTGGGTGAGGGTCTCAGAAGCTACAAAGGGGATTTATTCTGGAGCCAAAAAGAATTAGCTTCTTTTCCTCCATTTGGTTTTCTGCCAATTAAGAAACTAATATTTGGACTTCTCAAAACCATTAGCTTTATTGCTTTCTTGGGACACAAGTGGATTTTGCTCTTTTGAAAAGAGCATCTGAACCACAAAGTATGGCATGTCATGAAAACTTCATCTCAGACTTTTCCAGTCTCATCAGACTTGTTAAGGACTGCACTGAAATACAGCTGCAGTCATGATTTCAGCCCTAGATTTGGAGTTTGCTGTGTGTTGTTGATTTTTTTCCCTAGGAAAAGACCACACTTTGGCAGCAGATTTTTGGAATAAGCAGCAGTGCCTGCAAAGTGTTGTTCCTGAGTCCAGGAAAAATATTTTCCAGAATGATCCTAAACACTGACATATCTACCCAGCACTGGAGGCTGATCTCCAGAGTTCAAGGTGCAATTAAAGTATAGTGCCAAGCAGCAACAGGGCTGTTTTGTTGTGCTGTGGAAAGCTATGCCTTCATTGTTGTGGAAAAAATATGCTACAAATGCATCATGTTAAGATCTTCCACCAAAGCATCAATTGCTGATTTGGAGAAGACACATTTCCAGTAGTACCATAGGGAATAGATCTCCATGAGGAAAGTGGGAAACACAGAGCAAATGCAAGGACTGAAAGGCAGAGGAGAAATGTCTCATGCTGTGGAAACAAAAAGAGAAGGAAGATAGTAAAGATACAGCAGAAGACTGAAGTGTACAGGCTCTGGATCTTCTCACAATTTTACTGAAGTGAAAACATTTGAGTTGTTAAAAACAACTAAAAAAAGACAGGAGAGGGACAGCTAAACAAAAATCACATAATGACAGATATGTGCTGAAATCCATCTGAGCCAGAGGGGGGAAAGCATGACAACTCCCCTTATTGATATCATATATTCTTATTTCTTACTAGAACAATTTTTTCCGTGTCTTTCCTGGTGCAAGAACTCAGCAGAGAGTGGCCGAGTGCCTTTGTTTTTCACCATGACTGGTCTGACAGGAATGTACAACTCAGCACTGTCCTTTCTTTTTGCAGAAAGAACTCGTACTGGCTTCACTTCTGCAACATAAAAAAGAAACAGAAATAATCAACTTTGAAGTTACTTAGGAGCAGCCAGCTCCTAAGAAAAGGAAAGAAAAGAATTATCCCCATTCACCTGCTAAGGTTTTGCTGCTTTAGTTATGTTGGTATAGTTAAAGTGCTAATCTCCCTCCCTTTCACTGATATTGTTCTATTGATACAGAAGCACAGAAGCATGGCTTGAACTTAGTGAAACAAAATAAAAATATTATTTTAATGCACCAATAGATCTCATCTGTACCAGGTATTTACCTGCATTACTGTCAAGAAAAGCTAAAATAAAAATGAACTCCTGAGTCACTTGTTAACACATTACACTAAAATAAATTCTTAAAATACTGACTAAATCTTGTCTTGTTTAAAGGGTTGTCTAGTGTAGGTCATATGAGTACTTCTTCCCTTTTTTATTTGAGAATTATTAATGCCTCAATTGTTTACAGGTTTGAAACTTCTCTCTAGACAAAAAATCCTGTACTCTCCCAAAGATTTTTTCTCACTGCAGCTCCATCCTTTGTTCCTATCTCTTCCTCTGCCCCTTCCCCATTCACACTCCACTCACATTGATGATGAGAGGAACAATCCTCTGCTCAATTTATTCAAAGATTGTTCCTCTTAGTTTATGCAATTAACAATGAATAAGAAAAAATAAACAAAACCAACAACCAAAACCAATTACTGAACCTGAAATGAGTGGGAGGGGATTTTGAGAAATACTGAATGTAGGTCTAGGTCTGGTTTCTGCTTGAACTCCTCACCTTTGACAAGCAAAATACCTTTGAGACCTAGTGACTGGTTGTGGGTTTGGACCCTGAGGTCTCCAAAGGACACAAAAAGAAGTGGCTCATATCATTCCTCAGGGCTAAATAGCACACAACAGGTATCCAGCACTCAGGATGTGAAATAAAGTTGAAACTGGGAAGGTTTGGCTGCCTGAATTACTGCAAAAACAGTTCAAAAACCTACTAAAAACACAGTAATTCCTCAAGAAATCCCACAGACAATCTGAGACAATATTTGTTCAAGTGTCTAGACCTGGTGATGCAGGGCATTAACTAGAGCTATATCTTTGTGTTTGAAACAAAATTTTTAATAAAGTAGCAAGAAGGCGCAAATCTTCCAAATCAGCAGATTAAGATGAGAGTATGGAGTAACCCCCAGTGATTAACCAGCAGCCATTCCCTTAAAATCAGTGCTCTCAAAGAATCATTGTTGCAGGACTGGAGCAGTGCAGAGCACACAGAGACTCACTGCTCTGATCCTGGTTGGACTCCAGCACAGTGAGGGCACCACAATCAAGGCCAGGGCATCTCCCAGCATCCTGGTGCTCAGAAACCTCTTTCTGCAGTGACCTACTGCCATGGAACTGGAGGTCTTCAAAGCCTGAAGTTTCTTCCTCAGTGGGAGATGGCTCTGAAAACACGTCCTCTTCAACAGAGTCATAGTCATCACTAAGAGATTCTTCTTCCATCCCTTCCTCTTCTACACTGTGTTGCAAGCTGCTCCTCAATTCCTGGTACAATACAAACAGATCTGTCAGAAAAGCTCAAATGTGTATTTTAAAATAAACCAGTGTGGCTGCCTCTTCCACCCCAGGAGAAAAAAAAATGCCCTCATGAACTCAGAGCCATGATGCAGCTAAAAATATTCACATTCCTACGTCGTGTCTTCACTCCTTTGATGAGGCTTGTAAAGAAAACTCATCCTACAACTCCTTTGTCCCTTCTCATCAATATCCTTGCAGGAACACTCTGTAGGTCAAGGAGTTTTTAGGTGCAAAACCAACTTTCAGGAATAAGTTACAGACAGGAGGTGAGTAATGGAGAGGGCAAGGGCATATATTTGTCCAGTCTCACACAGTTGTGGCTTTGAAGAGCAGCTGCAATCCAGAATTTCCAAATGCCATCACAGGACTACCAATATCATGTAACATCAAATTTCTTTATAAGCACTTGGATAGATGATAATAGTCCTGCCTTGTAAACATCTGCACTTCAAAAACCAGCAGGAGAGTTGTGGTCTGATGGGTTAAGCTCCCAGTTTGCACCGATTTTTTTTGAAGTGGACACACTGTAACAGGATTTTATGCAAAAATTAATCTATTTTGAAATTTGCTGTGGAAAAAATTGCCCTGCCTCTCTCATTATATGCCACAAACAGCACAGATGATGCTGGAGAGCTGTGTGCTTTTCTGAAGGCAAAAGAAAAAGACCTTGCATCTGTTAAATGTCCTTTCCCCCCGCCGTTTTGTTGACATTAAGAGTTTTGAGATAAATATAGGTAAGCAAACTGCATAAGATGAAAACCTGAAGCCACTTCAGGTACAAATCAACTGTGACAGTGGGTGTTCAGTTTGCAGTGAAAGCTTCAAGCTGCTACAGATTATGCTTGTTAGGAAATCCATGTTGACAGATGCATATTACAAAGAGCAGGCAAAGTTAGGTTCAAAAGAGGGTTTATAAGCAACCTTGATATGGAGCCTGTCTTTATGACAGTCTAGACTAATATTTCTAGGTATTTGACAGGAAATTGTACAGGCTTTCTTTTAGTTTGAAACCTCGTGCATCTGCATTGTACCATGACATTCAAGAAAACACATTATAGCTTCAGGAAAAATCAAAAAGTAATTATCATCTGGAATAAAAAGTGGGGGGTTTGGTTTAAAATTATTAAAGACTATAAATATCCAACACTGTAAACAAGTTACCAGTTTGTGGAGCAAAAAATAATCACAAACTCAAGAGCAATAAAGGAAAGAGAGACAGGTGCAAGCTAGGAAAATATGCTTGGGAATTTTGTCTGACGTCAGAGACAAGATCTGCAGACAGTCTCACAGATAGATGCTACTCCACTACCCAGAAAAGCTTTATTGATGTCATTAATTGGTTAAGCAGAAAAACATCCATAAATTTTTGTTCATTTATTCATCTTTTTAAAGGACAGGACATTCATGAGGTGTGCTAGAACAAACTGCAATTAGCAATCAAAGAGAAGGCTGCACAGTCCACACAAAAACAACCCCTGATGGAAAGCAACTGTATTGATTGGGATATTTTTAAAACTTTAGTCTGATTTTTGTTAGATAAAACAATTAGATGCAACAATTCTAGCATGATTATTCAAAAACTAACCTAGACCCAGAAAAAGTTGTTGTTCCAGCCTTCTCTAACTTGGCAGCCAAGAGTGACATTCATGTGGGCAGCCATGAAGTGAAAGAGGCTCCTTGAAGGGAATACCTCAATTCAATCCAACAGGGACAATATTCCACCTCTTTCAAATAGGACTTCATGCTTTGCAGTGCTGCTGACTGAGAGCAGATTTTCAAAAGAAGCTTTACTTTTCTTTTGCTTCTTTTTCTCACAACTCAACAATGCAAAAATCACCTAATGAAGAAACTGCTATATTCTGGGTTTGCTCGCATCAGCCAAGACTGACCCCTTGGCCCTTTCACATTTCAAATGACACTACCATGAATAATAGAAGGCAACTGCCAATTGTACCTGGGAGTAATGGAGAGGATCATCACCATTTGTCTCCAAGGTCAAGCTTTCATAAGGTTCAAAATCCTCAGAGTACTGAAGAGATGGTCTAATGTAGAGTTTACCCCCTTTTTCTGTTTTAATTGCCACAGTTTTCTGTTAAAAGAAGCATTCAAAGAAACCAGATGTCTTTGGTGTTGGAATAATCATCACATTTTACATAACAACGTCTATATCAAACACTGCTTTTCCCTTTTGTTCCAGAGAAGGTTTCTGTCCTCCCCGAACTCCCCTTTGGGCCTCTGAATTATGATTTGACCACCCCAGTCAAACCCGTGACCTGCTGCTGCTGTCCCAGTGTCTCATAAGTGAACAATGGCAAGAGGACGGTCTTGTTAAAGGTAACGTGACACAAAAGCCTGTGCAGTGATATTAAACCTCATTATCTGCTGTTCACACACTCCTCTGCAATTCTGTAAGTGCCAGGGGCAGAGATGTCCTAAGGCAACCTGGCTTTCGACAGACAGAGTTCTTTCAGCAAGTCTAACCTTCCTCCTCAGAACACACCTTAGCACAGCCCAAGTTTGGCAGTTTTGCACGTGAATTGCTGGGTCCTCCAGCTATCCAAAAAACCCACAGGAAAAATCACCGGGAAAGTAAACTGCTGAACAGCACAACCTCCATCTTACTCAGTGGTTGAGTACTTCCTCAGCTAAATAATTCCAGTTGTTCATCAGGATAACTGCTACCTTCCCAGCCAGTGGATAAAAGACTTAAGGTATCATCCTAAGCTAGTCCCAAGTAGTGGCCAGTTTTCAGTATAGCTGCCTATGTTTGGCTGACTTTCCAATCCAGTCAGAGGATGTGCCTCCTTCTTCATTGGAATGACACAGGTTATGACTTGCTACACATTTGGCAAATTTAGCAAACAAGTCCTGACAGGCCAGAGTGTAAACAGTGATCTACTGGGAGTAATAGCAGCTGAGAAAACTAATTAAACTCAATTTTGAGGCAGTAAGGGTGGTAATGCAGCCTAAAAGCTCGAATGTGCAATATTTGCTGGAAGAAAAGCAAACCTGCATAGCATGAACACTTGATCCACAGTGACACAGACCCTGATCCCCAGCCACTGGACATCCAGCCAGGCCAACTGCTAATCAAGTAGGGTAATTATTTGGGTGACATGTCTCCATTGTTCTGAAGTCCCATTTGTCCTGTTAATTAAGCCACACTCCTGGATAGCTTCACTCAGATCCTTCTTTAGGCCAAAATAAAAAAAGACCATTGATGCTTCTCCAGTGCACCAACAACTATGTAACTAATGGCTCCAAATTTCTTATATATGGGACATTTTTATTATCTTTGTGCATTTTCCTCTCTTATGATCTACAGGGATTTGTCACAAATCACAGCTCAAGCTATGAAAATTACATTTCTGTGTCCCTCAATCCTATTGCAGTGTGGAGAACACCAGTGATAGGAAGGGATGTCTCTCAAAAATGAGTTTCTCCGTCCTTTGCACGGGATAAATTCTCTAGGCTGCTATCAGAGATGTCCAGCAACAGCTGGAGAGCTGGAGGGCACACTGAGCCAATCATGTCCAGGCAACAAAAGTTTCTGTGACAGATGTCACTGGAACCAGACTCTTTCAATGAGCTTTGCCTCTCCAGGCTTCAAAGTAGACACAAAACTGGTCACAGAATTTTTTCACACTGTCACTCATCACCCACACCAAGCCAAGATTCTCTGGGAGTCCCAACTGATCTACAAGTTGTCACCAATTTTCCCTGAAATTATTTAGGAACTAAGAATTAGTTCAAACACCCATTCCTTCCAACTGCTTCTTACCTGGAGCCAATTCCTGCGTTGGATCTTGCTGGGTGCAGTCTGTGTGCTGCCTTCTGGCAACTCCCTCTCCCCTAGCTGGGCTGCTTTTTCAGAGCACAGACACAAGAATTAGGAAACAGAAAATGGAAATACAATATGTGACAATAGACACCTCAGTTCACATTTTGGTTTGGGGTTTATGTTGGGTTTTGTCCCAGATGAGGACAGGACAGTCAGTGTTTGAATGGTATCCAGAACAGAGAAGCCATTCCATTTCAGATGGCCAGTTTCATAGTGGGAGTAGGAGTTTGGAATGTTTTCAGGGACAATCATCACCCTGTGTATTCAAGAGAACAAACTCTTTAAAGGTACATCAGCCTAAGAGCAGGTGAGGCATCACTTCTTCTGTCTAGAAATATGTTGTAGAACAGGGTGCACATCATTCTAACACCCAGCTGGGCACAATAAGCTGTCTTAGGAAGACAACTGAGCCCAGAACCCCTACTGCCAAAGGCAGGCTCTGACAGACAGGGTTCTGGGGAACAACAGGTGATAGGCTGGATTTGCAAAGGAACTTTGTGCGCATTTACTCTCAAATTTAAGCCAACATGAGATATTGGCAGATTAAGCAGAATGTATCAGGTATTTAACACACCACAGAGAAGAATTCTTCACGTACAAACCATAAATGAAGGACAAATAATCATTATCCTTCATTTCTGAGGCAAGGAAGAGTTGCTTCTGGAACTTCTGCAAAAAATCTCTGGATGGTGAAGGAAAACTAAGGGTTCCTGTGCTGGACATGCCCCCAGCTTACAGTGGAGCAGTACTTTGATTGAGACAAAGAAACAAACATCTTGCAGGTCACATCAGCATCCTCATTGGAACAAGGGCATCACCAACACTGTCAGTAGCATCCTAAATAAAGCCATCTCATTTCCTATGTCCAAGACAGATTTACAGCTTCCATTTCTTCTCAGTGGAGAAAAACAGCTGATGCAAACCCTTTATTCTTTGAGCCATAATTTAATGGTCACCCTAAGCCAGCAGCAACTGGCACTACCAATAAAAGAACCAATTGTCCTACAAAGGTCATAGAATCACAGAAAGATTTAGTTTGGAAGGAACCTCTGGGGTCACCTAGTCCAGCTTTCCATTCAGAAAAGGGCTGGGATGGGATCTATACCAACCACTACCTGCTCTGGCACACAGAATTGGTGTGATTCCCTTGGAGACTTGAGCTGACAGTGGCTATTCCAGTAGGCAAGAACTCAGCAGTACATCATCAAAATATTATCAAAATAATGTAATAGCCATAATCAAAGGAGATCCCATGTTACCCTTAAACCACAACTTTGAGACCACACAGGCATTCATTGGAAGTACAAACATAGTTGTGAAACTATGTGTGGGTTATAGACCCAGAGAAATGACAGGACACCCAGGGCCCAGCTGCACTACAAACCCATCACTTACTTTAATTCATTTACCAATCCTAAGCATAAAAGTTTATCAATCACTCTTATCATTAATTACTCCAAGGGAACACAGACAAAGAAAATAGTCCTGACAAGTAGATTTATGTTGACACTTTTAGGAAGCAGAAAGAGGGATTTGTTCCTGTTCTGGATTATTAAGTATCACATATTCCTAATTTTTCAGTGAAGACTAATCCTATAGATGGATGTTTTAGAAGTAATGAATGATGCAATAACTCTCATGGGAGACAGAAAGGGAAGAAAACTCAGTGCTGTATCTCAGCTAGGAATCATTTCTGTAAGTAAAATCATATTCAATCATTGAGAAGAAATGCCTAGAAATGAGAGACACCACAAAATTGCTAAAGTAGAATTCCCAGGCAAGAAGCTTATACAGGTCACCAATAATTCCCCCTCTGGACTCCAGTGGCAAAATGAAATGGAAGAGGAAAAATGACAGGCTGATGATTCAGTTGACATCTTTCATTGCAGCTTCATGTGTTTAAAACATCAACACTCGAAGAAACAGCACTGAGTTACTTTCTGCAGAGATAATGCTACAATCTCTGTTGATGGAGCAGAGGAAAGGAACAGACACTGCAACTGAAGTCTTTAAAGGTCCCTAAGACAAGTATTCTACCTTAACTGAATCAAATGGCATGAAGTGACCATAAAAATAACGAACTTTGGATCAGCTTAGAGAAAACAACTGCACAGCAGAACTTTGAGAGGAAATTTCTCTTGCCAGAGTTCAATTACAGCTGCTGCCACAATATCCCTGCACAAGTTCTGCATCAAAAAGCCACCAGTGTTGCTTTGCTCCCTCAAAGTGTATCATCCCAGAATGACAAGGCACAAAATTTCCTTCATTTTCCAATATCCAAGAAAATGAACCTTTTTCCATCACTACACACAAGGTTTCACAGCTAAGCTGAACACACTTAAACTTGAAAACAAATGGTATGTGCCCAGTGTGCCAGGAAAACATAATAAAAGATTAAGTTAGAGTCATAGTTAGTGAAGGAAAAGTTAGCTTCCAGTATTGTTGAGATTAATAAACTTTCAATCATAGTAAATCATCATATTAAGTAACTTTTTTAACTCCTTGTCTTCATTTCTAGGTGAAAATAAAGCTTAAGCAAACCATCTACTCAGCAACAGGTTGTAGCAAAGTAAACATAACTGACTAAGGCTGGCAAACTGCTTTACAAAGGGATTTAGTGAAATCAACTTTCTTTTCATTATGCCAAATAGATTAGAAGGCCAGTAAGCTCATGCTTTATACTTTCATGCATGCAAAATTATTCCTGTCACTACACTGCTCCCAATGACAGACAGATTTAAACTAGAAACAAAATACCCATTTTTAGATAAAGCCAACTAATCACTGGGAGAAAACGGTAGATTTTCTTTACTTCAAATATTTAAATAAAGATTAGCTGCCTTTTTAAGACAACTATTACAGCTCAAATATCATTTATGAGCTTAATGCAGCTATTACTGGTTATAATTTGATTACAGTCTATGTCATCAAATGTCATTAGTCCTCAGGACACCAGACTCAGATAACACCGAAGTCCATCAGATTTTAAATCCTATTAATGGTGTTATGTCTCAGACAAAGATACACCATTATTTTGCACTGACAATTTCTATACACTTCTAATCTTCTAGTTTTAGTTAGAGCTGTTTAACAAATGAAGAGGTGGGGAAGTTAAACCTTGGAATTAGTCAGGGATCAACTGAAAAACTGACAGGGTGTTGCAGAGACTGATCCTTACACCCAACCAGCTTAAGCACTCGGATGAAAGAGCCCCGTGGAATTTCATTCCAAGCTCAGACGGTGCTGCCTCTTTATCACAGCCTGGCCAGTGACCTCATCAGCTGAATTCCAGCTCCAGTGGGTGCAGCTTTCAAGTAGTTCTATCTGCACTCTCTGCCAGGCTCCCACAGAACTCACCATTTGTCCTGGAGGTCTTTGTGTCATTTTTCAGGCAGCCGTGGGAGTTGATTTTTCGGCGGTGATTTCTCAGCTCTGAATTAGCTCCATTCACATAGAGAGAAAAGCCTTGTTCCAGCTGCTCCAGCCTGATTTGCACAGGATCTTTTCTCCTTAACCGTTCCAGTAACCTGGAGCAGGAAGGACAACAATCCACCTTACGCAGGGCACGTAATCACCCTTACTGTGGCTTTCTAAGTTTTTTTGTCTTTTCACTGAACCAGCCCGTTACAGAATTTGAGTAAAAATCTTATGACTTCTGGTAAAGGGGGGAATGCAGTAAGAAAGTTTTGCAGGCTCTTCTGAATTAACTATGAAGTTCATCCATCCAGGGTACGATGACAGGAAGGTACATAAGAACAAAGAGTAAGAGAAACGTTTGAAACTTGTCTGAAAGACACTGAAGTTTGCAAAACCAACCTGGATGTCCTTATCTCCCACTTTTCTGTACTTCTGACAATATAAAAGCCTTGCCTCATAACTATATCCTTGCACAGCATGAGCTGCCAGTTACCTCTGAATCGACAAGCTTTTGCTTTATAAACAAAAATCTTCCCTGTCAATAGGGAAACAATAACTATTTTATTAACAGATGTATTTATATTTTAAATGCTGAAGAAACGTCATGGTCTCCTCTAGAAATAAGAACTTTGATGTGTTTAGCAAACAAAGGGAAGAAGAGAGAAACACCTGAATGCTTTAAAGTAGAGCTGCTGGTACTTGATACAATAGAACAGGTATTTCACATCCAATGTGGGTAACAAATGTGTGTCTTACCTGTTCCTCTGCTGAAGGGATATTAAGTATTCGTCATGTTTTTCATCAAAGTCAGTCACCATGTCTTAATATAAAGCTGAAATGAGAATATAATTGTCAGGCTGAATGATTTCTTATGGAGTACCACTGGCTTTGCACCCTCAATAGATGAGAACGTATAAACTGAAAAATGTTCCTCCTTCAACAATGCATAAAGCTGTCAGTGCAGCAAATAAAGCTCCTGAAGAACGGGGGGAACTGTAGTTGTTTTACCTATTTTTCAGAACCCTTCAGTTCACAAGCTCCCGAAGAACCTAAAAATACTAAGAGTGGAAGGCATATGCTAAATAATGAGTTTATAACCCAAGACCTGATGAGCAAGGCAACCCTGGGGCACAGCCTGAAGCTGTCCTCAGTGTCCAAGTGTGGGGTGATCTCCCTGCATTGCTACTGCTCACGAGCTGAGTTAATTCTACAACTTACTCGCTGCAGAGGCTGTGTACGTTCTAATTATCTAGTTAGATACGTTCTAAATACCTAATTAAAGATTTTACCTCCCCTTTCAGGAAATATGACCCTTACCAGCCATGGCCACCCAGCATCCCAGAGCCGCTGCCGCGAGTTGTGCTGGGGCGTTCTCTCACACACTCAGAAGTTAAAATGTTCCACCAACACACTGCACCCAAACAAAGGACCCCTGTATTTCGGCTTTTACCGACCGCGGGGTATCTGGGACTGAGACCCTCCGACCGGCTCGGGACCGACCCCGCTGGGTTCTGCAGCGGCGGGGGAACCCCCGGACCCACAGGGACCCTGGGTGGACACTGACCCTGGATGGACGCTGACTCTGGATGGACACTGACTCTGGGCGGACACCTGACCCTGGATGGACGCTGACTCTGGATGGACACTGACTCTGGGCGGACACCTGACCCTGGATGGACGCTGACTCTGGATGGACACTGACTCTGGGCGGACACCTGACCCTGGATGGACGCTGACTCTGGATGGACACTGACTCTGGGCGGACACCTGACCCTGGATGGACGCTGATCCACGGGCAGAACCCCGGGACCGACAATGACCATCCGGGGCAGAGTCTCGAGAAAGACACGAACTCCTGGACGGACACGGGCACCGGGGCAGAGCCCCGGGACGGGCAGAGCCCCCCAGAGCAAAGCCCCTGGAAGGACACAGAGCACAAGACGGAGCCCCCGGACGGAGACTGACCCCAGAGCAAAGCCCTCGGACAGACACAGCCCCAGGATGGACAGAATCCCCAGGACACGGACCCCCGGACAGACACGGACACCGGAGTAGAGCCCCCGGCCCGACACAACCTCCAGACGGACAGAGACCCCAGGACGAGCCCCCGCACGGACACTGACCCGGGCACAGCCCCTGCACGGCCCCGGTCCCGTCGGGGCTCGGCCGCTCCTGTTGCTCGGTTTCCCCGGTGACGGTCGCGCCGCCGCCGTCAGTTCCTGCGCGCCGCGGGCCCGGAAGCGGCGGCGGGGGATGGAGGCGATGGAGGCGCTGTGGGCGCTGCTGGACGAGGTGGCCCTGGAGGGGCTGGACGGCATCACCCCGGCCGCGCTCTGGCACCGCCTGGCCGCCCGCTCGCCGCCCTTCCCGCTGCCGCTGCAGCCCGACACGCAGCAGCTGCTCTGGGCCGCGCTCAGCGCCCAGCCCGACCTGCGCTTCTACCTCCTGCCGCGGCCGCGGCCGCCGCTCCGCCTGCACGTCGGGTGAGGGCACGGGCCGGGGCGGCGAGCCCCGAGCCGGGGGAACCCGGGCCTGGGTGCCGGGCTGAGCCCTCGCCGCTGCTCGCAGCCCTCGGCTGGGTCGGGGGCAGCAGGAAGGGCGGAGTGTGGCTCCGGAGCTGCTGTTTAGATATTAGAGAAAACTTGGCACTGTTACGGTGCTCAGCCACTGGAATAGGTTGCTCTGGAGGTGTTTAAGAGGAGTCTGGGTCTGGCGCTGGATGATGTGGTTTAGTGGTTTAAGGGTTATCGTGGGTGGTTGGGACTGGATGATCTTAAAGTTCTCTTCCAACCTTGGTGGTTCTGTGACCTCTGTGTGAGTCCTGACTAGATTTCCATTCAAATATCCGCTTGCCACTTACAAGCAGCATTTACATGTCCCAGTTCATCAGGGTGGATGTATCTGTTGTATTCCTTCCCTGTAAACTGTGTGTTTTTTCTATTCCCACTGAGTATCCTTGAGTTTTTGAAGATTAAATAGTGTATCCTTCAGTTTTTGAAGTTTAAGTAGTGTATCCCCCTCCTTCTGCCTCCTGCACGCTGAGGTTGGGTTGTACTTGAGGAGCACAGCTCTGCTCGTTGTGTTTTTCCAGTTTTGATATCTCAAAAGAGCTTCATTTTTCCAAGGTGCTCCATAGAGTTATCAGTACTGTTTGTGACAATCTTTCATTTCTCCTTGCTTGGTTCAAATGTTAGCTCTCTGCTTTTATTCCAGGTATGAAGAAATAGACCTTGAAACAGGAATACTGGAAACCAAAAGAGAGCCTGTTACTTCAGATGATATTTATCCTGTCCACATGATTTTGGATAACAAAGATGGCATACAGGGTTCCTGCCAGTATTTTAAAGAGAGAGTAGATATCACTGATCAGATAAGGAGGAAGGATTTGCAGCCTTGTTATACTTACAAAGAAGCTGTTGAAAAGTGAGTGAAATCATTATATCTGGTATTAAAATACCTTTAAGGGATATTTTTTAGTCCCTGCCCAGTTTGTACAGATTATATCAAGAATGGTGTTTGTGGGGAGAAAGGGATTGACCTCTCTGTTTTTATGGAACTGATAACAATATATTACTTATCCTTCTGTTTCTTAGATGGGGAGAGAAACTAGTCATTGTTGCTTCCCAAGACCAGCGTTACAGAGCTTTAATAGGCTGGGAGGGGGACCCTGACTTAAAACTCCCTGACTTCTCCTACTGTATCCTGGAGCGTTTGGGCCGTGCTCGGTGGCAAGGAGAGCTCCAGAGGGACCTTCACAGTGGGGCTTTCAAGTGAGTTTGCATTTTTCTCCATGAATTAAATCAAAGCTAAGAAGTCACGACTGGTTGTTTTTCAGTATTCCTGTGTATTGATTTGAACTCCTGTGTGCACTGGTAGTGTTTCATCCTTACCACCAGGAGTACTTGGTTCTTGGAGCTATACTGATCTCACCCTTGAGTTCCTTATACTTCCAGCAGTTGTCTGTTGGGTCAATACACAGGTTTCTAATTTTTGGAAGTTCTTGCTGCCTCCGAATAACTTTTTCTTCAAATCTGGGGTGGAACAATGATTTTCATTTCGTTTTCTAAACTGCTGAGAAAGCATCTTATCCTACATGAGTTAAGAAGAGATTCTAGAATGCCCAGCTTTTGTCCCCAGCATTTCCCTGTGTGACATCTTCCTCCAAATGAGTGGGAGCCTGAGTTTCCAGCTCCCAAATTAGGCCATGTGTTTGTGGTGTAGGCAGGAGTTAAAAAGAGAGGATAGAGAAAGGGGACATGGGGATACAAAACTGATTCAACTCTCTCATCAAACCATGTCATGACACTCTGTGCCTAGCCTCTGGGTTAAAAGGGACCCACATTCTCTCTGTTTATTGGATTAACTCTGAAAATAAATTTCACAGGTTTTCTTAATTTTGGCACTTCTTAATTTTGAGTTTGTCACTTTGAAAATTAGCATATATTGCTAAGACCATAGGAATTCAGGTAAAGTGTTCTGGGGTATTGGATAATTAAAATTACTTGCAGAAGTTTCTATGCCTGCATCTTACCATCTTTATCTTGCCACCTTTTCTTTAGAGTGGATGCTGGAAAACTTCATTATCACCGGAGAGTATTGGATAGAAATGGTCTCATAACGATGCAATCCCATGTCATCCGACTGCCAAGTGGAGCACAGCAGCACTCAATTCTTCTGCTTCTGACTCGCTTTCATGCTGATAGGTATGTTTTAAAGGTCTGCTGGGCAGACTGTGACCTTTTACTATGATGAGAGATTGCTCTGTTGTCACAGAACCATCAAAGTTTCCTGGTATTGACTCTCTTCAGTTCCTTTAACTCCTCTTCTGAATGCCAGACAATTCAGTAGAATATTCCAGTGCCTGTCACCTGCCTACATAAACCTAACTTTTCTTATTGTAGCACTGATCATTTTGTTAATTTTGAGTGTTTTCACTTCCAACACATTTCTAATAGATTTTTTGTTTTGTTTTCTTATCTTGTTTATAATTAGAAGTTGTGCTTCTGTGGATTGCCAGTGAAGTAACAGCTTGGGCTTAGTCACTGTTCCCTTGGCTGAGATCTCTTCTCAGTGACAAATTCTCTCATGTGCTATTCACAGAAGGAAAGAAAACTAATTCCTAAACCAATCTGAGAACACTTAGCATACTTTCTCTAGTGACTGACATTTTGTGAAGCTACAACTCATTTTTATGAAGTTATGTGCATACTTACATGTAAAATAATTTTCTTTTCTTGGTTAGGAGGAGCAAATATGATATTCTAATGGAGAAGCTGTCAAGTATGCTAAGTGCTCGTTCAAACCAGATGGAAACATTAGGAAACTTGAGGGAAGAATTGGTGAGATTCATTCCTCTTTCAAATTCTCACTCAGTAGAATCTAGATAATTAGTATCAAAGGCACTCATTCTTACTGCCTGCTTTTTAAAGTTGCACAAAGTTCTGGGGGAGGATATCAAAAGAAGGATCTTAAAAACCTACTAGATCAACTTACTGTTGTTGTTTGTCAGAAGGAAAGAGTTCTGTTCCATCCACAGCTTCAGAAATGTTTTGTCAATGAACATCATCGTGCATTTCTTACTTGTCCAAGTAAGAAAACAAACAAGCTGTTTGTTTGGATGGTAGAGCTGGAGGAATACAACACACTGCAGAAACATCTCAGTTCTGCCCAGTGTCTACACTAACAGGTTTTTTGGTTCCTATTTGGATACCCTCCCCAGAACACCATGTTTTAAGAACAGGTAGTAGGAATGTCTTTGATACTTTGATGGGCAGCAGGTGAGGGTTTTGGACTGCAGTGACTTTTGCCATTTCTCTTTGCACCAGGGTCTTTGTGAGAGGACTTTCAAACGTCTGTATCAGTACATGATGAATGCTGGGCTGGCCAAGGTCGTATCTGTGCCATTGCAGGACATAAACCCCCATGGAGGACCCTACAAGACAAAGAAAGGTAGCAAGAACCATGTTTGTGCTTTATTCTTACGTTGATGTCATTTTATCTGTAAGCTTCATATCTTAAATTAACAGAGGTGTAAGTGAGATCTGTCTATGTAGTTATGTAGACAAATGTGTTACTAAAGCTGCAGCCCACTTGAATTAAGCATTTGTTCCAGGTTTTTAAGGAATGGATGCAATCAAGTTTGTTGGATATCAGTGTAATCTCTTTCAGTGGATGTGACCTGAGACTGCTCAAGCCAATACAGAGAGTAGGAACAAAGCAGTGTGCTGACCTTTCAGGTTGAAGTTGAATGACAAGTCAATAAACTTGAAAAAAAAATGTATAAAAAGGTTATATAGAAAGACCATTATGAAATAAGCTAAAAACACAGACCATCTTGGTTGTGGCTTTTCCTAAAGTCATGAGAATACAAAGTTTCTCTGGGGAGTTCTTATCAAAATATGGAAGTAAACTCCAATAGCACTGCCTTGGAATTCACAGAACACAGAATATTCTGGGTTGGAAGGGACCCACAAGGATCATCAAGTCCAACTCTTGGCCTGTACAGGGATCAAACCCACAACCTTGGCATTTTTAGCTCCATGCTCTAACAAACTGAGCCAATCTCAGGGTGAAGGTAAGCAGGATACCCAACAGCTACTGTCCAAAAAAAGCCACAGTCTGCTGAGGGATGGTTTCATGCATAACCAGCTTTCAACTCAAATTTAATTGGTTACAAGAACTGCTGATAACTTCCAAACGTGTAGTGGAAAGACAAAAGAAAGGCAGAACTGCCTGAAGAAAGGGAACAAAAGAAAGCAGATGCAGATAAAACTTGCATATGGAAAAAACGACAAGAAATAATAATAGAAAGTATGAGGAAGGGGGGTATCACCGATGGAATTAATGCAATTGCTGAAAGAAATCTAAACCAAATCTTTAATCACAGAAAATCCTAAGAGGCAGATTTGCAGGCTTAAAAATAAAATAGTTCTAAAAGGTGAACAGTATGGTTTTTAGAGACATAGTGAACTCTTTTGGGGGGGGGGAAATAAATCTGTTGTGAGCTGAACATTGCAAATTACATAGTCTTTGTAAAAAGGAGGGATATTAAAGGAGAAAGGGAAAGAGCCAATAAAACCATGAGAACTTCCAGACAGAAGTTAATGCCAGTTACATGGATTTGGATTAAGGCTCTTATAAGACAACAAATTCCTTCAAATCTATTAAGTCAGGGAAGGGAAATTCTCTAGAAGGAAACTGTATTATGAACAAAGAGAAGCAGAGGTCAGAAGTAGGTACAGCATGAGCATGGTTGAGAGAGAAATCACCCACACTGTGCTAAACGAATAAGGGAGTGACTGAGTTGATTTGTCATGAAATGTACAGATCCCCCTCCTTCCATAAGAATATCAGAGGGAGTTTTACACAGGAAAACTCATTTAAGTTCAAAGAAAGCAGTGGAGATCCTCAATATTCTAGAATAGATCAGTATCCACTAAAATATATGGGGGGAAGTATCACCAGGTGGTTTACAAAATATGGATTGTGCCTAGTTTAATGTATTTCTGGTTTGAGCAAGTGTCTCGACGTGCAGTGGTTGTATGACAGCCTCTTATATGACCTTTACAGACTTAGATGCTCTTTAATCACATCATTTACCGTTGGCATTAACCAAATCCTTGGTTCTCTCTTACACTGCCTCTGAGTAGCTTTGCACCTGGTTATATCTGTTTATAATTCCTCCTACTGACTTAAGTTTCAGAGAGGTTCTAATGAGCTGAAAACACTTGAAAATAAAACCCAAAAGACTAAATAGTACTGCTAAAAGGCAGTTTATGGTCAGTAGTAAAAGCATTTAACTTCCTATCAAGGTGTTTATTTAGAAGACAAGAAAATACAAGTCCACTTCTACAAACTTGGTGGCAGCCCCCAAGGCAGTGCTGTTTTATGTTCTGGCAGAGACTGGCAGAACAGCAGCTGCATTTACTGCTTAAGTTTGTCATGAAAAATGCCACTTGATGAATCTTTCACTTGAATGGTAATTCCCTCTTACAGATGTAAAAGCTGAAAATCCACAAAAATGCCTTAAAAACGCTAGGTATTAAAAGAGGATGAATTAATAATAGCTGATTTTCATCAGAGATCAAGATAGTTTAATCTCTGGAGTTATACAGGAAAGCAGATAGAAATATGTGGGACACACTGAGGATGAAGCCAGAGCATCTGCTATGGGAAGAACATTATGGGACAGCAAGACCTAAAGGAAAAAGAATTGATTTGTTTTGGGGGATTTTTTGTTTGTTTGTTTTTTCAAGTACTACTTCAAGTGAAATGTAAAGGGCTGTAGAAGTACAAAGGATAAAATAACAGTGCCTGCAACCCTACTAAAATGTCAGCACTCAATTACTGTCCTAAGCAGCATCTTAGGGAAAGGATTCAGGTCGAGGAAAAATAATGGAATTATCTGGCCTGGAGCTCAGTCAAGTGACTGTGGGTTAACTTGGTGTCATCTGGGCATCAGTAACTGCTCATCTATATATACATAAGACAAAATTCATCAGCTGAAACCTCCGTGATTTCAGCTAAAGCTGTCACCTGGCATTTTCACAGCTGGACCAGAGGAGTAGAGATGGCTGTGGATGTTCCACCCACTGCTGCAGGATGAATTGGCTGCTTCTGCAGTAGCTGCTGAATCACTGCAGCTTGCTAAGCTGGCAGTGTACAATAACCCAGGTCTGGTTTACCACTGCTCTCTGAAATGGTTCAGCAGGAGCTTGATGATACTGATGAGAGGAGGTCATCCTTGTGTCAGGGAGCAGGGTCTGTCCAGCTCTCCTGGAGCCATCTGTCCCCACTCTACACTTCTTTTCTCTGAGGTCCCAGTGAGTGGAGAGTTACTACAGCACAGCCAGTGGACAGTAGGATATTAAGATGTGGAATTAAGTAATTTATGAGAATCTTGTGGCTGTGGGCAGCAGTGTGTTCTGTCCTTGTAAAAAGGAATGGGTTTATACCCAGTGAGTGATCTTACAGTCAAATACGTGTTCTGCAGATGTAATACTGGGGATCAGCACTTAATCCCTCTGTTGATTTATTTGTGCTGTTGCAATTTCTTCTACTGGGCAGTCCTAGCATTGACACGGATGGGAAGGTTTGGGGTACCTCAACAGTTCATTTATAGGGAAAAGCTGTTGCAAACCCTTCCTGGAAATACCCAGTTTTCTTTAGTTCTTTGTTCCCCACTGCACTGCTGCTTCTTCATGCTACTGAAAGAAATAAAATGCTTTAAACATGTGCACACACCCTGCATTTTGTTACTGACATTCATGTTTCACAGGGACTGATGTCATGGTCCGTTGCCTTAAACTGGTGAAGGAATTTCAGAAGAAAATGGAAGATTATCATGATGATGATGAAGAAGAGATCATCACAAAAACTGTTCAGCCTGTGGATATTGTTTGTGAAAGGGACATGCTCACCCAGGCTTATGAGCTAAGTAGGTGCTGTAGTAAGACACCCTAAGACTTTTCCAATTATCTTCTTACTCCTTGTTTGTATAAAAGAAATGTATATATTGCAGGGGGTTTAAGTTCTGGTTGCTTTTGTATCAGAAAGTGTCAATTTTTCATAGCAAAATGAGCTTTATATCCAGATTAGACTGGAGTTCAGCCTTTCCTAGGAGCTTATCAACTATTCAATACTACCCAGAAAAACCAGCATGACAGAAACAAGGTGTTGTGGTGGGATGAGAAAACATGATGAAGAAAACAATTCTCCTTATTCTTCTATCTTTTCCTTTCAAAATGGAAAATTAGTATCTAACTGTGGAAAGCTGTCAGGGGAAAAATTCACCCCTGCTTCTGTTTTGAAGCTGTTGCCTCCAAACCTCATTCTGCAGGGCACTGCTTCATGTAAAATTGTATTTTGGCTGAATATTGTGTATGTCTGTGAAAATGGCTTTAGTTAGTGGGGAATCTTTAATATTCTGGCACATATGGTTGTTCAGAGCAAATATTAATGTGTACACAAACATATGTACATATAATTCAGTCAGATTATTTGCCTGAGATATTTGTTGCATTTCCTTTGTGAAACAGTTGAAAGCAGAGGAACCAAAGGTATTTCTCAGGCAGAAATTCGCTTGGCTATGAATGTGGGGAAGCTGGAAGCAAGGATGCTCTGTCGACTTCTGGACAGGTACAAGGTTGTCAAGGTAAGGCAAAAATAAAGTCATTTAAATACTTACTGAAACTGAAGATACAATTATGGTTACTGCAGGAATACATTATAACATTGTTAACCTCAAACAGTGGAAATAGCAGTGATTTGAAACTGTAACATTCCTGCTCCTGTAGCATCCCTTTGCTCTACTCATTCCTGAGCAGCTGCCTGACATTTAATAGTGCACTGGCCCAGATGTACAAGTATTTTATATTGGTTTGTAACTGGGTGCTTAATTAATAAAGACCTGCCTTCCAAAAAGAGACAGGGCAGAGAAACTGGCCTCCACCCTGCTCAACCTGCCCACAGCAACCTAACCTGAGTCACTGCCTGTGATCAGTGCTAACCCAAGTGACCTGGGGGCTGCTTCTTCATGCACATGAACATAACTGTCTCTCAACTCAAAAGAGCCACTTTGCTTCATTTTTGAACTTCTGTTTTGCAAGATTCTCTACTGGAGGATCTTCTCAAAGACCCTCTGTGCATTTAAAATCATTAATCTACTTGCCTTTTGAAAATGCCGGTAAATTCTGGAACAAAACAGTGACTTTTGTAAAGGTTGTGGTGATTAAACTTCTTATTTCCAGATATTTCAGTATTTTTTTCGTTTCACAAGACAAATCCAGCTGTCATTTCTTGCATGCACCTATCTGCCCCTTTCCACAAAGGCAGGATAATTGCCATCTTCCCTCAGCAGAGAATTTTTTTTAGGAAGATTTTGTCATTTTGTCAAAAATTTTGTGAATTTAAAAACAAACAAATTATATAAACCATTAGAATGTCTAAATATACTTTTCCCTAGTCAGCTGTGAAGATGAAATCTTCCCTCATTGATTGGTGAAGTGTTTGAGTTTCTAGATCCTTGGAAGCACCTGTTGTAGCACAGGGCAGCAGCAGCTCCAGGAGTGAGTCACTCAGGTACCTTCTGCATTGCAGTTATTTCACAGACTTTTTTTTTTTCCCCAAAAAAAATTGATTTCTAGTCTGAATACATATAGTTTGTTCTTCCTTAGACTTTTCTACATCCCACATAATGTGGGTGTTTCATTCTAGTGTGCAGGTAATGTAGATTTATTAGGTTTTCAAGCACGGAATGCCTTCTGATTTCTATATGTTAAGATTTGTGACATTTTTGTTACTTAGGAAAAAAAATAACATGATATTTGTTGATATGAGGGGAGAACAGAGAATTTTCCCACTGTTGGTGCTGCAGAACACTTCAAGAATGGAGAAGTCAGGTGGTAAAATAACATTCCAACTGTTTCCTCAGGGTTTTATGGAGGATGAAGGTCGGCAAAGGACAACAAAGTACGTTTCACACATTCTTGCAGAGGAGAGTGATTTAAACAGGCAGTTTGAGAGAGAGAAGGCCAGGAGTGAGCAGTTGGCTACAGTTACTTTGTCTCTGGTGCCTGAAGAATCCCCACCTGTGGAAGAGGTGTCTCCTGGAGAAGATGATACTTTGGTCTCAGAGTCTGACAATGAAGAGGAAGGGAAAGATGGCAAGAAGAGAGGAAAAGGGCAGAAGGCCAACTCTGGTTCTCTCTTGAAAATAAGTTCCCAAGATGATGCCCATCAGTCAACACCAGCTAAAGGTAGATCATGACTTTGAAATTCAGAGAGAACCCTGCATTTTTCTTGTGGATCCTTTTATTAAAGAAAAAGTAATATGCTAGTAGCATCCATTAAAATTTTGGGTCACATTTTTTATTTTTACACTTGTATAATTTCCCTGCTTTCCCCCCCCAGATTGTTATGGTTTGGGACACTAAGTGTGGTAATCTCTGGAGATTCCCAGGGCTGAAGTGTGTGCTCTGGTGCCTGTGTACCAAGTAGTGTTTCTGGTTATCACTAATCACCAAGAGGATAATCTGCTTCTCCTTCCCCTCTGCAAATGGAATGGGCTCATACAATGTGCTCCTTGGATGTTCAGGGTGTTTTTCTGTTGGCTTGAAGGGCTGAAATGATCCTGCAGAGGGTCAGACAAATTCCAAAACTGCTGCAAGGCAGGAGGAAGGACTGTGGGGCTGAAAACAAGCAGTAGGTAGCAGTCAGGTTGGCTTAAGCTGCTGAAAGAAACAGCATCGTTGGGTAATACTTTAAACTGCCTTGGATGTTCTGGGATGAACTGACAAGGAATCTGTCGTGGGCTCTTTTTTAAAATATCTTAGAACTCAGGCTGTGCCCATCAGAGAGCACCGTCTTGGAAGAGCTTTAGTTTTTAAAGTCCTTGAAGGCTTCAGAAGGGAGTTGAACACGCTTTATCTGTCTTGAAATGTTTTATTTCTTCCTCACTAAGGGAAAAGGTGGGCTGTACCTCTCATTAAAAAGCATTGTTTCATTCCATTGGATGTGTAAATGTCAGCTTAGGTGTGGGAAATAGCACAGGAGCTGACAGACCAGCCCATTAACTTTTATTTTAAAATTGTAACATATAAAAAATTCTTCCCCTTTCAGCAGTGGTGGGGGGGGGTTTTTCCAGTTGGAAATGTCTGGTATTGAGCCTTAGAGTCAGTGCAAAATATATGTTCATGTGCTGATGCAAACCTTCTAGTGGGATGAGTATATGCAGAGTAATACTGACTTGTTGGCTGAGACCAGACAAGATCAGTAGCTTCCTACTTTCAAGTAGCAATTGGCTGTGGATGACTTGACCCTCAGCCTTACTCCCCTGAGCATATTGTAAGAAAAATGTCCTGTCCCTTGAAGTTACTTGCTTCAGCTTTTTCTTTAATTATTTGGAACACCTTACTGTGAAAGCTACCAGCCTTTTGGGGCCATATTTTAAAAAGGATATGGTGGTTTATTTTAAGAATTGTATTTTAACTGTTTGAATTTGTACTGTTAAATTCAAAGGGAATAGAGGAGAACTGAGCTCCATTTCTTATATATATTGGAGTAATACTAAATCCTTGTTCTTGTTCTGCTTTGAGTCAGAAAAGTCAGGTTTCTTGCAGAACTTGAGAATCTTTGGGATAGAAACTCTCCTCTCTTCAGAAAACAATTTGTGGATAAGCTAATCTGGCCCTTCGTGGTCTTCCAAGTCTGCCTGTGAAAAAGCTTTTGCTAGTTGAGAATTATTTGATGTCAGAGAGTTCACTTTTTTTTTTAACTGTACCTTTGGAGGCTGAATGCAGCCTTTCATGGTCTTCCCTGCTTCCAGCAGGGTAGGATATGTGGAAAATGCAGCAGAATGCTTTTAAGTGTAGCTGCCTGGGTGGATGGGGAATGGCTCTTGGAGAGAGCAGAACAGTTCACAAGGCTTTTTGCTCTCAAACCAGGCTCAAAGCCCACAGCTGTGAAGTCTCAGGGAAAGAAGCTGCCTTCCCCTCAAATTCTTGAAGATCCTGATGAGCTCCCAGACAACATTTCAGGGGAGAGTTCTACTTTGGAAACCCTGAAGCAGGAGTATACTCTTTCCACCTGTGCTCATTCCACTGATGAAGATGGGGATGTGGCTGTGGTGGAGGAAGTCAGACTTGAAGATCCTAAGGTAAGATCATTTGTCTTAATATCTTCTTGTTGGTATGGCTGTCTGAGCTCAATTATGTACTTTTATAGCAAGACTTCAAGCTAGAGTTTTTGTATTTATTTATGGAATTGTTTGGGGGTTTTTTAATTTGATTTTAAAGTACATTCATCTTTTAGCTGCACTGTAGTTGTAAGTGAAAATTATTCCAGGAGATAGGAAGGTAGATGTTAAATTACAGTTCTGGGTTAGTTCCCTGGTGCTCTCCAAATTGCCTGGGTTGACTTAATGCATGTCATTACTTAATGTAGCACACAAGTGCTGCAGATCATCTGCTCTGTCTCCCAGCCTGTGCAGGGGAGATGAAAGATAATCTTCATCTGACTAGTTTGCTACAAATAAATACATGAAAACTCTGAACTCCTCAGCTGTTACTGTGTGAGGAGCCAAGGTTAGGCTGAAAACATTGGACAGTTCGTGTAAAATTTTTGTTTTGTCCATGCTGTGCACTAGAAGGCGTGTGGGCAGAAGAAGGAGAAGCGTTCCAGAGCCACAGCAGCGGAGAGATCCCACGAAACCTACCGGCTGCTGAAGCGGAGGAATCTCATCGTGGAGGCCGTGAGGAACCTGCGGCTCATCGAGAGCCTGTTCACGTGAGTGCCTCTGACAGCTGGGGCTTTGTGGGAGTAGTGGAAGCACTGGGGGCTTTTGTTGCCCCTGAATCTTGAGCTGAACCTGATTGACAAGAAGCTGAACCTGAGCCAGCGTGTGCCCGGGTGGGCACAGAATCAGGAAGAATCAGAAATAGTGTGGCCAGCAGGAGCAGGGCAGGGATTGTGGCACTGGGCACTGGTGAGGCCACCCCGGGAGTGCTGTCTCCAGTTCTGGACCCCTCAATTCAGGAAGGACATTGAGGGGCTGGAGGAGGTCTAGAGAAGGCTGGTGAAGGGACTGGAGCATGAGTCCTGTGAGGAGAGGCTGAGGGAGCTGGGGTTGTTCAGCCTGGAGAAGAGGAGGCTCAGGGGAGACCTCATCACTCTCTGCAACTCCCTGACAGAAGGGTTTAGCCAGGTTGGTGTCAGTCTCTTCTTCCAGGCCACCAACATTAGGACAAGAGGGCACAGTCTAAAGCTGCACCAGGGGAGGTTTAGGTTGGACATCAGGAAGAAATTCTTTCCAGAGAGAGTGATCAGACATTGGAAGGGGCTGCCCAGGGAGGTGGTGGAGTCACCGTCCCTGGAGGTGTTTAAGAAGAGCCTGGATGTGGCATCAGTGCCATGGGCTGGGTGACAAGGTGGTGTTGGGTCAAAGGTTGGACTCGATGACCTCAGAGGTCTTCTCTAACTTCATTAATTCTGTGATTCTATAAGCTATAATGTTGGAGAGGAGGCACATGGAAGTTGTGGGGGGTTGAATCTTAAAAGTTGATCAGCTGTTTGGAAGCAATAATAGTTCTCTGCAGATAACTACACAAGTGTACTTTCATGCAGTGTATGTCCCCTAAATAGAGATAAGAGAACTTTTTTATCCATTTGCAGTATGCCAGTGCTTGGGGGCACCACATTCAGCATTTCCCTGCTTGAGGATTCTTTCATCTGCATAAGTTTTATCTCTGCATCATTTCAAAAATTGTCCTTGTGTTGTTCTGTCATGGACAGCAGAGACTCATGTCTTCATGTCAGTCCTTGTTGTCCTTCATTCTAGAAGTGCCCTCAAAGTTTGCTTTTCTTTGCTGTTTTATGTGGTATGGTTATATGTCTTCTCCTTGTCTGGAGTAAAGATACTTCCCTAAGTGTTATAATGTCCTTCAACCTTTTAAGAGTTCACCTCCAAAAACAAATGGAAATTCTGGTGCTCTGCTGGAGTCCTAAATTGGCAGTACTTTGTCACAAATAGGATTGCACCATCCATCTTCTGTGGCAGCACATAAGATCCTGGCATGTCAGTACATACACGCTGCTTGATATGGGAATTCAGTAAGAAATCATGGCCTCATTCTTCTCTGGTCTGAGAATTTTGAAACCTTCTGTCAACTTGTTTAATTGCAGAGTGTTGTAAAATTAGAGCCTCATCTGGCACCAGCCTTGTCACTGATTGATTGAGTCACGTCCAAGTGCAGGCTTGGAAAATATTTCAGGTCTCTGCTGTCTCCTTCAGTGCTGCCAACAGGTTCCCTCAGAACCAGTGGAAGTTCTGTCCCTCCCCAGTCTCTGCCAAGGAAGTTTGCTGGTGCTGCATTCATTCCCTTTGTTAGTTACCAGGATGTGATAGTCATTCAAGAAAGTTGAAGCCCACGCGTGCATTCAATTATTGCCTCATTCCCTTATTACCCTTCCAGATCTTTTTCAGAATTGACTCCCCAGGATTGAAGGAGTCCAGAATTGGGGCTTGGGGCATTTATGAAAAAGGGCATGAGAACAGGCATTAGGAGAGTAGGATGTGAGCACATTCCTGCCAACTCCAGCAAGGGAAGAAGAGAGCTGGCTCCAAGTGATAGGACATGTGTATCTATACTTATGTTGTGAATGCATGAGTAGTTTCTGAGCTCTGAATGCCACTGAGTAAACTTTTTCTGCCTCAAGCTGAACTGAGCTCACAACTGCAAGTACAGACTTACGCATATGTTTAATCACCACCTAAGAAAGCTGGAGGTTTTCCTGACCTTAGGGAGACTGGATTCATCATTGCACTGTAGCCATGCACAGAGAAAGCAGGCATTCACTGTCATCAGATCAGCAGTTCTCCCTTAACAGGGAAGAGCTTGAGTACAAAGAAACTAGAGCTGAAATGTAAGGCAAAGTTAGCAGTTGTCTACAGCAAAAGGGAAAAGAGAGCAGGAATTGCTCGAAGGAGGGAAACACCCACTCACCCCACATCCTCTAACAAACTGCTTAGGTAGTTTGAGCATTGCTGGGCTTAAAATGCAAGGTGTTTTTCTCATCTTTTAGGCTTCAGAAAATGGTCATGGATCAAGAGAAGCAAGAAGGTGTCTCCACTAAGTGCTGCAAGAAGTCCATTGTGCGGCTGGTGCAGAAGCTGGCGCGGGAAGGACTCCTGAGGCTCTATCGCACTACAGTCATCCAGGATGGCATCAGCAAAAAGGTGACTGCACAAACACTGGCAGCAGAACCAGCTTTCCTCACAACCTTCTGGTGTATCAAAATGTTCTGGGCCTTTTTGCTGAAATACACGGATGACTTCACTTCTTGCAGCAGAACCCACAATCAAGCTGCCCGGAAGCTTCATGTCCCAAGCTAAGCTACTGTGAAAAACAGATCACTGCTTTCAGTTACTGTGCTGCAGATAATTGTGAGACCAAGGAATAGTCCAGAGATCAAAGTCTCTGAATCTCCCTTCGGAGAGGTTATGCTGCTTATCAGTTATGTGGTTCATGGTTCTCTTCCTGCCATGTCAGACTGCACCATAATTCTATTTAAACCCCTTGTGAGAGCCAAGAGTGTATGAAAAATCCTGAGTGAGGTGAAAGTTATAGAAGGTGATCTGTTTTTTTAAAAACAAAAATCCACTGTTAGTGAGGTTTATGGAAGTAAAATGTTTGTGGTTGTAAAGCTGAGACATGTCACTCTAGTGTGAAATAAGCAGGGAATTGAGTCTTGAAAATTACCTGCTGCACAATTACTGGAGGGCATATACAAAATCTTACCAATCTGAATTGTGTGAGGGCTTTCAGCAGCAATATGTATTAGTTTGGCCTTGCGAGGTCTTGCATTTCATTTATCCCTCTCAGCCTAATATTTACAAGTCAAAGTGTTTGTTCCCCTCATACTTCAGATTTTAAAACCCCCCAAAATCCTGAGGCTTGCAGGTATGTTATTAACTGTTTATTGTTACAAATAAAGACCATGTGCTGTGGCCTCTTGCTTAACACAAACTAGCAACGGGAGCTTTCTTCCCAAAGTGTTAATGATCTGTGAGTTATTAAACCTTCATAGGATTCATTTACACAGCTGGTTAAGAGCCAACATCTCCATAAATGCCTTTGGTTTGTGTTTTGCTGCTCTGAACAGGTGGAGTTTGTTGTGCATCCCTCAGTGAGTCCCAGTGATCCCTTGGTAAAAAGTGCCATCGAGCAGGTGCGGTTCCGAATCTCCAACTCATCCACTGCAAACAGGCAAGTCACAGGGATGGGTGGGGTGGTTGGGATGGCCTGGGGGGAGCTTGGCTTGTCTAGAATGTGCAAAATATTCAGAGGAAATAAACACAAGGTAAGCAAAAGAAAAATACATTCCTTGGCAACAGAGAAATAGAAGCACCAAGATGAGGCAACGTGCTGAATATCTCCTGAAGTCAGGAAAGAAAAGGAATTGAACTCTGCGTAGTTCTTACCAGAGTGCTGTGTGGTTTTAATGCAGGATTAAAGTTCCCCAGACACCAACATCCCAAGACAATGGTGAGGAAGAAAACCTGGGGCAAGAGGCAGTTCCTGATTCAGGAGAAACGCAAGAGAGCTCATCTAAAGCTGATAATAGTCGGGCAAGAAAAACTGATGAAAAAATGGGCATAACACAGCTAAAAAACTATCACCCTGTTACAGGTACAGGCAACTTGGCCTTTACTGTCATCTTTCACTTTCCCATTTATTAATAATAATAATTTTCAGATGTTGGGCTCTCCTAAAACACAATTGGGCTTTTTTCTTGTATAGAAGAAAAGTTGGATTTACATTAAATCAACCTCACAATCCAGTGTTTTCTTAGCTGCTCTTTTTTTTTTTACAATTGTGAACTGGAGTACTTGTATTCACTTCTACTTCTTTATTACTTGTAAATTATGTTTACTTTCAACTGCCCACCTTTCCTTCCAGCTTTCTTCCCATTCATTTTGCACTGGTAGCTGTTTCTCCTGTTCTAATCCTCTTTTTGTTTCTGTTTGGTACTTAATCTTCCCTTCCAGTTCCAGGACTTGGGCGCTCTCTTGGCTTCCTTCCTAAAATGCCCCGTTTAAGAATGGTCCACATGTTCCTCTGGTATTTAATTTATGGACACCCTTTAAATGGAATGCAGCAAAAAGGAGGTACTGGTGGTGAGCAACACAGCAGCAATCAAGGGCTGGATGAGAATGAAGCTGTAACTGAAGCACAGCCAGATGGGACTTTAGAAATTGTGACAACTGTGGTGAATCCTGAGGCCTCTGCACAGGAGACTGAAGTAGAGTTGTCTAATCAAAAAGGTAATTTTTGATTACTAGATTTTGATTGCTAAATTTTGATTATTACTTTACTAGATGTTGCTATGGTTCAACATTGAAAAGTAGGTAAAAGTCTACTTCAGGAAGGATTGAAAATCAACGGGTTAGAGAATTTTCAGGTCCTTTTAGATTTCCAGACTATGAACTGCCAGTTGTGTTCAGCTTGAACCCTCACAGTAAAACTCTTGGTGTAACTGTCAGGTTTGGGCTGAGTCTGAGCCACTCTTTGTGTTCCCAGTGTACGTGGATGACTCGTCGTGGATGCGCTACATCCCCCCTGTCCCCGTGCACAGAGAGTTTGGCTTTGGATGGGCTCTTGTCAGTGACATTCTTCTCTGCTTGCCTCTCTCAGTCTTTGTTCAGATAGTACAAGTCAGCTACAAGGTATGGTGCTTTTTGGTTTTCCTTTCATGGTGTCAGCTGTACCTATAGCTGTAACAAATACCCCCTTCATCTGTTTTAGCAAAACTAGACCCTTGAGAGGAACTACTTCTGTCTTTTACAGAAAAAGTAGGTGCTTTTATAGACAACACACTGAAAAAAATGTATAGCTCTGTAATACAACAACTTCTTAAACTACTATTTTGCCAAGAGCTTTTTATAATCCCACTGAATCTTCTGCCTTGTTGATTCATAACAAGAATAATGTTTAAGCATTTTACAAAAGCAGTAACATTTGCTTAGAAAATATTCTAGTAGACAGTTCTGGTAGCAAAGCTTGATACTTTAGAGCATAGTTATATTTTAGATATGCTTACTTATATTTTGCATTTTGAGTAATTTTTAAAATAATTCTAGGTGGAAGGTCTGGAAGATTTTTTAAATGATCCACTAAAAAAGCACACTCTGATCAGATTTCTTCCAAGGTCAGTCCGACAGCAGCTCCTCTACAAAAGGTAAGTAGATGAGTCAAAGTAAATGGCTCGAGAGAGGAAACAGCAGTGGCTGATTGTTTTCTCAGTTATTTCCTGTTTGTGTCAAAGAGGACTTTGGTACTTAAGACAAGGATCATCAATCTTCAAAGAATGGTGTGCCAAATTGTATTTTTCTCTCCCAAATAGAAGGTAATAAGAAACTAATAAACAATATTCATGTATGCTGTCAGGCAGTGTTTGAGTGCTGGGAGGTTCTGTCCTTCATAACTCATCAGCAGGATGTTGCTTCTGTATAAAACACACTCCTGACTGCTGCTAAATTCAGAACTTAATAGGGTCTAAGTGTTGCTGTCCTTCATAAATCTTTCAGAAGGTGCCACATTTCCCAGTTCCTGCTTCTCACAGACACCATTCAGGTTCTCCTCATGCTCTCAGTGCCATGTCTGCTGTGCTTTGCCATTCCTCATCCAGGAGATTTCAAAATTGAGATTGGACTGAAGATAGGAAGGGAAAGCAACACTAAAGGAAAGTGATGTGAATGTGTGGAATCAAGAGCACCATGGTAGTTTTCCCAGAAAGTCATTGCTGACAGTTTGGATTTGGATGGGCTTGGATATGGCATTTTACAAATGTGCCATTGGTGAGGGAACAGGGCTGGGCAATATCAGCTGCCAGGGGTTGTGGTCAGCCCAGGTTTATAATTCCTAACATATTGCTAAATGTTAGAAACAAGGAAATTGGATTTATGGGTGTTTTTTTTTAATCTGCAGGCTCCATCTGATGGGTTTATGCAAAACAATGTGTCACATGATCAAGTTGACTCTTTAGTCCTCCATTCACTGAAACTTCTAACTCGGTCACATTTGCTTCAGTATTTCTAGGCTTGATCTTTCTGACCTCCAGGGAAAACTCCTGCCAAAATACCACTCCCACTTAACTGCATCTAATTAGAGATCTTACGAAGTTAAATGTGGGTAAAGCTAATTTGTTACAAACTCTCAGAAACTTTCCTGCAGAAGTTTCCTACAACTTCCAGCGTTTTTCCACAGATGTGGATATGCAGGATGGGAAATGTTGCATTTTCTGCTCTGCCACAGCTGTAATGAACTGAAAGCAGTTTTTGCTGCAGTAATTCTAAACACCCTGAACTACAGGAATCTTTGCCCAGTTCTTTATATGCACACACATAAAGGACTGTATTTAGCAGTCATGTTTTCTTTCTCCTGTCTCCTTTATGTGGCATGAAATTATCTGCAGATCTGCTGATGTTCTGACCATTTTTGGTTCATTTTTACACTCATTATTTCTGGCTAATTTTCATCTTTGCTAGCAAAATTTTCTTAGTATTTGGCTAAAATACTGAATTCTACTGTTTTCATGAGTGTTAATTGTAATACTCCTAATATTGCTGCAGGAGATACATCTTCTCAGTGGTAGAAAGCCTTCAAAGATTGTGTTACATGGGGCTGCTACAGTTTGGCCCAACAGAGAAGTTTCAAGACAAAGACCAGGTAATTAAAATAAAAAAATAAAAAAGCAGTTATTCTTCATGGATTTCTTTTTCTTGTGAAATAAATGCAGGATTTGGGATTTGAATTACCTTAAATAGTTAAATGAAATACTGATGTTGCAGGTGTATGTGCAAACCTCCAGATCCAAGTGACACTGTAAGTTGTGTAGATAATTTTTACCTTTCTCTGGAAGGACACTACTCAAATGCATAATGCACACAATAATGATCCAGGAGGTTCCAGACTGGTGATACTTATGAAAAATGAGCATTCCACCTTCTTATCCATCAAGGTGTCAGGCTTTGGATGTCTGACACAGAATAAAGTCACTGAGCAGAGTAAAATAATGACATCCATATGCATCTTTTTATAAATAGAGAGCACATGCAAAGGAGAAGGCAGATCCAACACGTAATTCATGAGGATAAGAAAGATAATTAGGCCTCCAAACACATCTCTTCAAATCCTGAATGAGGACTTGTTGGAAATGGTCACTCTGTGGAAACTTGGAATATCCTGTGCATAACAGGGAAAACAAATTGTTCTGAATGTAGAAAGGAAATTTCTGGATTGCTGTCAAGGGAGGTTTGGGAATACAATGCAATAGGGTGGGAATGGGTGTGTCTTGTCTGCGAGTGCTTTCTCATAACAGCAAAGACAGAAAATGCCAGCCAGTCCTAAACTAGACTGTGCTGTGAATTAGAGAATTGCAATGATTTTTACCTACCAGCCTGAAATGTGCTGTGTTTGGCAGGTGTTTGTGTACATGAAGAGGAATGCAGTGATTGTTGACACCACCATCTGTGACCTCCACTACAACCTGGCGCAGAGCAGCCGCCCGTTCGAGCGGCGCCTGTACGTGCTCAACACCCTGCAGGACATTGAGAGCTTCTGGTTTGATCTGCAGTATGTCTGCCTCAACACACCCCTGGGTATGGCAAAACTGCACCTTCTCAGCCCCTCTCCTGTTTCTTCTGGGCACATCACAATTGCTCCTCCTTCCCTAAAACAGGCAGGCTCTGTTTTGTCACTTCCAGTGTCTTGTCAGGTTGCCCCATGCAGCAAAAAAAAAGCTAGAAGCTCTGTCCATGTAATTCTGTGAGACTGTGATCCACTTCAAATTCTCAGAGCAGTATCAAAACTGAAGTTAGAAGTAACAAAATTGCTAATAACCCTCTCTGTGAGAAGATAGCACGTTGTATGGAGAAGGGGTGAAATCCTTAGTGCTGTTTGGGAGCAGCAGTTTGCCGTAGCAGGGTGGATTGAAAGTGGGTTGAAGTCTGACTTCTCCTGCTGATGGTCAAACCTGTGTGTCTGCCCAGGAGTTGTCCGCTGTCCTCGGTCCAAGAGAAGTAATCAAGGGGAGGAGACTGCACTGGATGTGGAAATGGAACAGGAGTCAGCAGTGAATAAACACAATCTGGAGCGAAAGTGTGCGATGCTGGAATACACCACGTACGTCACCTTCATCCCTGCTTTGCTCCTTGAATGGAGAGGGCAAAAAGAGCTGTGCTGAGGATGTTTCTCAACAGCAAAAGCAGTTCAGGCTCGAGCATCTCAGTTGGGTGTTGAGGGCTGTTTCTGTGTAATTCAGAGAGTATCTGGTTAAAAGACATGTAGTTATGTTTCATGTTTGAGTAACTTTACCAAGTACATTTTTATGCTGGAGAAATGGGATAAACAGATGTTGGGTTTCCTTCCAGTGTAGTACAGATGTGTGTTGCAAGAGTCTTGGGGAAAGCAAAGGTGAGAGGGAAGGAGTGCTTCCTAAGTACTGTTAATACAAGGGATAATAAACTTAGAGTTTCTCTGTTCCCATGTGTTATATCATGGTACCTCAGGCAGCTTCAGTAGCTCCCCAGTGTCACGTTCTGGATTCTGTCCTGTGCTGCACTTGGCTGTAATTGTTTATAGATTAATGTCTAATATGGTGTTGGTGTACCCTGTGATCTGGAAGTGATCTCTGGAGCATTCCACCTTCTGCCTAATCACAATCTATGACAGCCACACAGAACACCAGTTAAACTCTTTACGTTGTGTGGTTTATCTTTCTCAATATTCTACAAGTAGATACATCAAGTGATCTTTAAAAAATTAATGGTGTTGAGGGAACCCAGTTCCACTGATCCTTGCTGATGGAAAAAATTCTGTTGGGTTCACTTGTGAGCTTCTGCATATGATCTCTATTGAATGGCAAGAAATCTTTTAAAATGGATATCTGGTGTTCACTTGCAGTTAGGCTGGAAGATCACTGAAACATCTTTAAGGTCAAGAAACAGTTTTGGGATTCAATTGTTGATGTAATGTTGCCCCCTAAATTGGGAGGGCAGGGGGACAGTTCTGCACATTGCACACACATCCCCTGAGAGCAGCTGGTAGGGCCCTCTGTGCCAAATAATTACTTGTGTGTTTTGTTTCTCTTGCTGTCAGAGGCAGCAGGGAGGTGGTTGATGATGGATCTATCCCTGGAGATGGGTTGGGAGCTGCAGGTCTGGATTCCAGCTTTTATGGGCATCTAAAACGCAATTGGATCTGGACAAGCTACATCATCACTAAGACCAGGAAGGTGGGTATTTTAAAATTTATATACTGGAGTGATTTTTTCAAATTTCAATATTCTTAAGGTTGAGATTCTGGCACCAAAATCTTACAGTGTGCTTTCTCAGTCATGTGTCTCAGTAAGGCTTTGCATCACTGGAAAGAAAGAAATGCCAAATACTGTCAAATCTTGGTGCTGAAGTGAGTGAAAGAATTGGACATAAATTTTATCTGAAAACTGAATTTGATAGTAAATTTGTTAGTACTTTCAACCAAAGGAGAAATACTTTATTGAGCAAGCAGTACAGATTATTCAGTGGTACCTCTTGCCTTTCTGGAATGTAGAACTTGTCAGACAAAAACTGAAACATCCAGAGCAAGGAAACACATTTGGACAAAAATAAAAACAAAAATAAAAATAGGGAGCCCAATATATGCAAATGAGAATGGCTGATGTCCAGTTCTGGCTAATGTCCTGTCTGTGATGGAAGGTTGTAAGAGCAAGGGATGTTTCCTCAGAATAGCCTCCCAGCTGTCTGCAAGTTTTGGCCATTCTAAATCTGGGGCTGATGTTTCAAAGCAGTTAACAGTTTTAGGTTTTGTCTGGCATTAATCTACCTGTGCTTTGAGCACATGTAAATCTTTACAACCTCATGTAGCAAAGGGTTTCAAAGTGCATTATGTGTCCCCACTTCCTTTTGATGCTTTAAGCTCCCTAATAATTGTAGTACTAAGGGAAGCTGTGAAGAAATACAATTCCCTATTACCCTTTCTGTTTCACTTGATTTTTCTAAACATCTCTTATGTTTCCCATTATCACCTCCTTTTTTCAAGACTGACATCTATTCCCAGCACAGACCCCATCCTGCCTTTAATCATTCTTGCCTTTCTTTTAGCACGTTATAAGTCTACTCTATCCTTTTTAAGGTGCAAATACAATCCCATAGTGCTTTCAGGCTGTGGCCAACCATGGATTTTTACACAGTGTGGGTTTTCTCCCCTCAGAAGTCCTTACATTTCCTTTGCTTTTTCACCATTACCAAGCACTGAACAGGGACTTTCACAGAACTGGCTGTAATTACTCTCCCCTAAGCACTGGTCAGATCAGAGTCTATCAATGTATGCAAAATTAGAGTTGCTAATTCTTTCCCCTCAGGCAGGATCATTTGGCTCCTAATTTCATTTGCTGTTTAGTTTCCTGGTTGTTCAGCATTAACAGGACCTCCAGCAGTTCTTCAGTCTCTGCTTTCCTCTCCACATCTGTGACCAACTTCAGCCCCCAGTGAACTCCACGCAATGGGTTTTGCAGAGAGTGGCAGAACTCCCAATACACTGCAATCAGTTCAGGCTCAGATTTAAGATGGGTAAAATATTGTGTAGGAGGCATTTTACTCGGTGTTTGTGTTTGCAGTTTGGCTTTGTGGTTTTTAGAAGTTCCTTTGGAATGTAAAATGCTTTGAAAAAATACTCATTTTTACAGCAAGTTCTCCTCAGCCTCTGTAGCAACAAAAGATTCGAGCATTTCTTTTCCAGTAATGGCTCCTGTTAAACTTGAGGAGATTTGCTGACGTTCTAACCTTCATAATCTAGTGGTCTGATTTAAGAAAAGCTCTGGAGCCATTCCAATATGTGGTAGGAATAAGACAAATGAGTTCTTCATTGTAGCCAGGGATCTTCTCCTTTATGCTGAAGTTTTCTCTCTGACACTACTCACAGGATATAATGCATAGTATTGCTAAAACCAGTGCACCCCTTTTGCATATCACCTTTTTTAAAGCTGTGTTGTCTTAGGAAAGTGGACTGACAGCAAGACTCCAAACCTTCTTAACAAAACACCCCCTGCCACTCAGTACTGGAGGTAAGGTGGGCTCTGAGACTCCACTGTAGCTGTTACTGTCTTTGTCAAACATGAAGGATGTGGGTTATTCTTGTATTCTTACTGTTATCCTTACAGTAATCTAAGATGCTTTTGGGACAGTAAAATAGATAAATAATTTCATTCCTTATTTCTAGATATATGGAACAATAATTTTTTTATCCAGTATTGATGACATGGGTTGTTCCTGTCTCCTTACAATGATCTAGGGTACCTCTGGGGCTGTAAAATAGATGTGTAAATAATTTCTTAGAGAACAATAATTTCTGTCCTTTGTAATTTCTGTTGTGCAGTTTGCAGGAAGTCTAGAGGGACCAATGTTTTGCAGCACTGTTATGCAGCCTAACATTTGAGTTAAGGAGGAGGAAAAGCTTCAGGTTGAATATAAAACCTCTGCTCTGTTCTCTTGTGCTTGTGCACTGTACATTAAACTTAGTAATTACTTAATGATTCCTCCTTTAATGTGGGATTTTACTTTGTGAGCTGATGAGAAGGGGCATGAAATGACTAAAAAAGGGCAATTTTGAGAGGGCATCTGTCTTTTAATATATTGAAACTTGGGCATTTGCTCTTTATACCTTAATATTGTAGAATGTCATTGCTTTAAAGCTCCACTGCTGTCAATATGTGTCATTTTAGGTAACAAAATTAATATTTTGGGAGAAGCAAAGGTAGGATCAGAGTTACTTGTCCAGAAAGAAGAATGTTTTGAAATAAGTAAAGAACCAACCCAGGATCGAACGAAACGAGTGAGAGGCGGAAAAAGCCAAAAGAGGAAGAGGCTTAGGAAGGAGGTTGGAAAGAAGACAAAGAAGAGAAAGAAAGGTAAGAAACAGGAAAAAGCAGCATTCTTTAGTATGCTGGAGGCTGCTTTGGAAAAGCTGATGTGACTGGCACATGGTCTGGGCTGCAGGTGGGACATGGGAGCTTCACTGGCCACATCTTTGGGTTCCCTCTGTCAGGGAGGAGGCTCAGGCACCCCGGGGCGTGTTGTACCCATGACCTGTGTGTGGGCCATGGCTGCACTGCTGTGCTCTACTGATTGGAGAAATCCTAATGGTGTCTGTGCCAGATCAGCTCCTTGCAATTCATCACCCACTGGTGATAGCTGGCTTAAAGATTCTTCATGGAATGGTGCTGTGGGCTGTCAGTTTGCCAATTAAAGTGCTTGTTTTCTCATTCCTGGGAGAGGCATTAATGCATTTTGCTTTCTGAACCACTCCTTCCTTGCCTGCTCTTGCCTCTCATTCTTACGAACTCGTGCTGGTGCCGTGATGGGAGCTCCAATTAACCAGAATATGTAGCGCTGAGATAATTGTCTTTAATTCTTCTTTTTTCCCTGGGTTTTCTTAGAAGAGGATTCTGTAGACCTAAGCAAAAAGCTGCGTTACCACGACGAGGCTGACCAGAGTGCCCTGCTGAGGATGACCCAGCTCCGTGTCACCTGGACCGTGCGGGAGGACAGTCTGCTCATGCTGTGCAGGATCGCCAGCCACGTGCTCAACGCCAAGGTGTGGGACACACCCCTCACCTGTGTGCTCAGCACGCTCCAAGGGGTTCTTCCTGCTTCTCACCATCCTCTGTGCACATCAGAGCTGGAGTTTAACTCTGAGCATTTGTTGTTGCCACAGGTCAAAGGGCCCTTTGTGCCCTGGCAGGTGGTTCGGGATATCATGCACTCCAGCTTCGAGGAGTCCCTGGATAAAACCTCTCATTCCGTTGGACGAAGAGCTCGTTACATTGTCAAGAATCCACAGACTTACCTTAATTACAAGTAAGAAGTTCTGTATGTCCTAGGTATAGGCTAAATCTTCCCGAAATTAAGTGAAGGGACATGGGCCTTCTTTGTTTTTTCTCTTGTTTCATGTGACCTATAAATTTCAACTGTAAAATCTGTATTGAACTGGGAAAACTTCAACTCTGGACAACACCTTCAATTGTGTCTGTTGCAGAGTTTGCCTTGCTGAGGTTTACCAAGATAAAGCCCTCATCGATGATTTCATGAACAGACAAAATAATTATGAAGATCCACAGGTAGGAGGGAAGTATTCCAAAAGGTCATGGAGTACTTTATTCTGTTTGCATTACTGAGTGCTTGCACTGCTTGAATTACTGTGATTTCCTCTCTATCCCTCCCTTGAATCCTTAAGCCATTTTAAAAATAGCATCATTGTAAAAATGTGGCATCATTACTGGGTTGGGAGCAAAGTGAACACAGGCAGCTTTCCAAAGGCACATAAACAGCCTTCTGTACAACAGAAAATTTGTATTTTCAATATGTTTGTTTATAAACATCCACGACTAAACATCTGTATCTGCTGATTTTTTTTTTTATCCTCTCAGCCTTGTTATTATCTGAGCAAGAAAGCCTTTTTGCTCTGTAATTTCTTATTTGTTACCCCAGTTGCATGTTGAAATAAAGCCTTCTGTGGATGAGTGCAGGAATGCAGGCAAATCTTTTAAGACTTGATTCAATCAGCTAAAAGATATTATTTCATTTTTGAGCTTTTTATGGCTTAAACAAACCACAATTTCAGATTGAGAAGTTGTTTACACTTTCAGTGCAAACAATTCCATTTGGAATTTCAGGGTTTTTTTTAAGAACTGGGACAGTGTCACAGCAAGATTGGGTTTTATCCAGGAATGACAGTTCATACAATTGTCACAAAAGCCCATTAGTTCTGTTGGTAAACTCATGCTTGTTTAAAGGAAGATAAGCTGTTGACTGATGAGACATCACTGAAAGAAATATATGTGTCCCCATCCCCAAAGTCTGTCTTTGGAAGCAAATAAAAACTTGTTTCCAAGGAACATTCCTCCCATGTAACAGGTGTTCTCCAAGCCAAGCTTGTGCAAACAGACTTAATGGAGAACGTGGGAAAGCCTGAAGGGTATGAAGAGAAAAAAAAGACTTGAACAAAGCTTAAACAAAGCTCTAGAAAGAGATTTTCTGCTGTAAACTCAGTAAATTGGTTTAGAACATATGTTCATGGTGGTTGGCTTATAGCTGTGAGCATCATTACAGATGGAACCTGCAACTGTTCAGTAAATCAGCAAACAGGAACTCCACAGAGCTTTTTGATGCAGCCTCTTGGCTGTTGTACTGTCTCTGCCTTGATAATTCAAACCCAGCTATTTCTACAAGAATTTTCCATGAACACTTTAGAAGTGGAAGGTCTTTTCCCACTCTGATAAATTGAGGTTGATAACACTTCTGTGTCTTCTTTTCTAAGGTTTGTGCGAAGGAGTTTAAGGAGTTCGTGGAAAGGCTGAAAGAGAAATTCAGTTCTACCCTGGGGAATCCCAAACTTGAGATTCCTGACACTTTGCAGGAACTGTTTTCCAGGTATTTTAGTTTTGGTGCTTTGGACTCTGGACATGGGCTGAGGCAGTGAGAGGGGACAGCAAGTCAGAGCAGATCCCTTCTCCACTGGGCAGGATTTACACCCTCTGCTACTTGTACTTTTAGTATCAAAAGTTTTACTAACTACAACAAGCAGTGATTCTTTCAAATCCACACTTCTGAATACTAATAACTGCTTCTGAGTTATTTGCACAAGTTTGCTGAAGAAGACCTTTAAACCAGAAATTCACAGTATCAGATGTTCCTAAATTGTCAAATCCTCAGTGCTTCTGTTATAGATGGTGCTACTCAGGTGTAACTTTTCAATGCTATAGAAGACTTCTCTTTAAGCATTTTCCAGATTAACTGGCCCCATTTTATATCACAATTTGTAGCTGGTTGCTCAGCTGAATCACCTCAGCACTGCTAAAACTGTTGATAAAGAAGGGCACTCAGGCTTGTACCTGGAGCATCCTCCAGCTCCAGATTGTTCAACTTTTTTGTGATAAATAACACTCGAAGAGCAGTGTGGAAAATTTGTGTCTCAGACCATTTAATGATACCAAATGTAGCACCTTTGTAAATTTTCTTATTTTGGGAAGAGCTCTACATTACAGCAGAAGTGCTGCTGACAGTAACTAGAAGTCCAAAACCTCAATAATATCCTTACAGTGCTGGACTGTCTCCTGTCCATGAGTTTTATCTCCTTGTCAACAGATGTTTTAGTGGAGATGGATCTGGACAGTTCTTCTACTGTGTGACCCTTGTGCTGAGGCTGCTGGAGCACAGTCCCTGTGCTGTTTCAGCACTTTCCTCATTAGCAGTTGTGCTCATCAGCCTCTGGGCTTCAGGGCTGATGCACAGTCACACAATGTTGCTCTTGTTTCAGTGGTTTCCTTTCCCTTCCCTTATCCAGATTTCGGGTGTTGGCAATCGGAGAAGACACAAATCAAGGCACAAAGGAGGATAATCTGAGCAGGTGAGTAGCAGTAGCACCATTTTTCCAATTAGGACTCCAAAGCCATGTCTCAAATCTATGAAAATCATATAAAAAGTCTTCTAATTCATTAGTTTTTCATCTGTTGTACTGTATAAATTTATTAATAAAACAATACTTCCACAAGGCTGTGCAAACATAGATTTGGTGGATAAAATGGCAGCAGTGATGACCTCAAGTGATGTCTGTTATCATTAGGACAACTGTATGTGGGTGCTGTATTTTAAGAGAAGGAGATGTTGATAAGAACTTTGGGTTTTGTTGTATTATCTGGACTGATCCAAAATTCAGGGAGGAAGGTCAAGGAAAATGTAGCAGATTACATGAGTGATCCTCAGCTGTAGGATCTGATGCCTTTATGCATCTATTTCAGAAGCAGGTGATTGAGTTTGTGTGTTTTTGTTAGTTTATTGATACTCATGCTCAAAAATCACCATGAATAAACTTTTTTCTCTTCTATTTTTTTTTCTTTCAGTATTTATGATATTCATTTTCTAGTGCTACAGAATCTGATTCAGAGCACATTGGCACTTTCAGATAGACAGATGGAATCTTGTCAGTCACTTCAGGTACAGTATCTGGACCAAACTTTGCTGGTCAGAGAGTCAGAACTGGAAAAGATCATGAAATCCAACCATTAACCCAGCACTGCCAAGGCCACCACTAAACTGTGTCCCCAGGTGCCACATCTACATGTGGTCATACAACCCTAAAGTTTCTCCTCCCTCCCCTGATAAATTCCTTTTTCAAATGAGAGAAAAGAAACCCAGAAACTGAGATTTATGTTCTGTCCTGTGAGGAGCGTTCTTGTCTGCTTTTCGAAAATATTCTAGGCAGGTTTTCAATATGTTGTTTTCTCTCTGAGGATGAGCTTAAAGATGTGAGGTTGAAGCAATCCCCAAAAACCTGATGAAATAAACTCCACATCCCTTCCATTGGGTCAAACTGTGTCCTGATTTGATGCCCACTTGAGCAGTTGGAATGATCTGGAGGAGATACCACAAAGAGAGTCCTAATGCCCCACTGACTCTGGTGTTGGGGAGCCTGTCCTTCAGGGTTGGGGACCATAAAAATACATCATCTATCAGTCAGGTCTTAGACAAGGTCAGCAGTTCAAAGGGAGTTTAACATCTCAGCAGCAGGCAAGAGTGGAGCTTAGAAAGCCAAGCTCACAGAAGCCAGTGTTCCTGGGGAAATGAAGAGAGGGATCTACCAACGTGTGTTGCAGAGGGAGCATTTTTCACATCTATAATTTTAGCAGGAGCCTGATCCCATTTTGAATATCAAGTGTTCTATAGTATTTAGTTAATTTAATTGGCATTTACTGTGGAAAGTCTGGAAGCCCATAAAAGGAACAGAACAGCAGTTAAGTGAATTTATATGTATCATTTACATCCTGGCTTGCAGGCTTCATATCCATTTAGTTAATGTGAACCTCAAGTAGGCCGAGTCTGACAGAGCTAAAACTGCCTCTTACACTGAACAGGGGGGGTTTTTTGCAGACATTCCGACTGTACCAGGAGTACCAGGATGACATCCTGGCGAAGGCTTTCCTGGAGTGCCAGAAGAGGAGTTTGGTGAATCGCCGGCGGGTGAACCACACGCTGGGGCCCAAGAAGAACCGGTCTCTGCCCTTCGTGCCCATGTCCTACCAGCTGTCCCAGAGCTACTACAGGTGGGTGTCACAGCAGGCACTGCTGGGGTTTGAGCAGGGAAAGGCTCTGCCAGGCTGGGTGTGTCCTCTGCTGGGCCTGGAGAACAGAAGACACATCGAGTGTCCAGAGCACAGAGCTCGATGTTCTGCTGAGGCTGGAAGGTAACACCGTGTCTGTTGGTCCTTATTGGGTGTGAGGGAAGAGAGCCCAGTGTGCCAGGCAGGACTTCACAAAGGCACATGGAGAGGAAATGAGATGCAGCACAGCACAGTTCCAGATCTGGTTCCAGATCTTTAGCACTCTTGAGAAGCAGGTGATGACATCTCTGCTTCCTGTTTGCTGTGTAGCCCCTGACTTTTACATGGGGCATAAATACCTGCTGCTCTGGAACTAGTCAGAGGACTGTGAAAGCAGGTGTAGAAGGTACTTGGTCACCAGCTCTAACATGGAACTCCAGCTGTATGGCTGCTCTGTGCTACTGTGGGTCCAAAATTCATGCTAAATTCATGCTCAGTAAGAACAGCTTGTGAAAGATTTGTGCTTCTTTGACTTTGTGTTTTTGTCCAGAGTTTTCACGTGGCGCTTCCCCAGCAGCGTTTGTACAGAGTCCTTCCAGTTCCTGGAGAAGCTCAAGGATGCTGAAAAATCAGACCAGCCAGATAACTTCTCCTTTAAAGATCAGGAAAACACATCATCAGAAGGCATGGTGGCATTTCCCATGGATGGACCCGGTGGCCAGTGTGTGGCAATGCTTTCCCTGTTCTCCCTGGGCCTTGTGACTGTGAACGTGAGAATCCCAGAGCAGATCATCGTGGTGGACAGCACCATGGTGGAAAATGAAGTGATAAAAAGGTAAATGCTGTTATTTCTGTCAGTAAACACGGTTTGGGGATAACTTGAATGAAATTGGACAGGCATTAGCATTTCCTGCAGTGCACTGGGGCATGTTTTACTGTGATACTGTTTAGATTGTTCTTTCTGTGGGAGCATTCTGAAGATTTAATGGCACTTCACTTAGTGCCTGTCATTATAGCCCTGGACTGCATTTGTCTTCACATGTGACATTTAAATTGCTCAGCACTTCAGTGCCATCAGAGCTGATGTGGAAAGGGGAAGCACTGGGTGTTACACGAGCAGTTTCTACATAGTCCCTTGTCATTTCAAAGGCTGAGAAGTGTTAATAACAAGGTTTCAGCTTTACCAGTGAAACCTCTCACCACAATATTGCTTCTGTGTATCATCTCCTCTTTGATTTAATTTTTCTGTAAGCCTGCAGTAATGGCACACCACTGACACTGAAACTCTCCCCAGGCAACCTGATCCTGGGAGCCCTTACCCTCACAGTCAATATGTGTTTCATCCTTTCAGTCATTATGTGTTTTCTTAAGAGTACAACTAAAATCTCTTGCTTTAATCTGCTGCTTCCTGTTGTATATATACACATGGAAAATACTTTGTTCTCTTTAGAGCAGCTTAATACCCATTTGAAGACTGTTATTGCAGTCTTCTTCCCATAACATTCTGTTCCTTAAAATAAGCAGCCTCAGTTCCTTTACTTGTGTTTTTAGTACATGATTAAGTTTTTATTGAGTTTCCAGAGCTCTGTCTTTCTCATTATTTTCTTCTGCACTGAACTGTGATGTCTGAAAAGAAATGCCATGGTCTTGCTGGCAGGTCTGTGCCAATTCCATCATGTCAGATAGGTGAAACTCCTGCTGATGCATCCCAGGATGCTGAATGGCCATGGGCTTGCCAAAAAAAACCCAGCCAAACCTCCCCAGTGTAGTGGGGGGCTTATGATTCCTGTGAGTCACTCTACCAAGCTTCTTTTCCTTTACCTGGTTAATTGTTTCCTTTAGTGTGGAGGCACAGATGCACAGTACTATTATATAAATAACAGCCATTTGTCATAGGAAATTGCTCCCTGCTCTTTTCCAGACTGTTTCTCCAGTTTGCTGGAGATGCTCTGAATGCAAATCCCATCTTCTCATGGACTTGCAATGTCTCCAGCTGGGTGATCCTGTGCAAACTGAATAAGCTCTTTGGCCACCCAGGTCATTTGCAAAAATACACTGAGCCCTGGACTGGCCCCTGTGCTCAGTTTGGCCACCTTGAGTTGTGTACTCACCAAATTTCCTAAATGATGTGTTCCCTACTGGTTTATAATATGTTTTAAAAGGTCTGACTCGTCTTAGAAAAGGTTGTAAGGAACCTTTGGTTGTCTCCTGCTTAGAACAGAGGCAACTTCAGAGTTATATCAGGTTGGTTGGAGCCTTCAGATTTGACCATTGTGGCTCTTGTCTGGGCCTGAACAGAAATAATGTTAGTTTGACCAAGTTTATTTCTGGGAATTTTATCCTGGCTGCTACTACTGTTCTTTTTTTACTCCAAGGCTGTCTGCAGTTTGGGTTTTGGTGGAGGTTTTTTTATTTTTTTAAAGTAACTGAAGTCTTTGGTCTGTAACTGTTTCTCCTCCTTTTCCTCCTTAAAAATAAACACTGTCTGCCCTACACTGCAGCATCCTCATGGTCTCAGTGCCCAGCAGATGTTCCCTCAGGATGAACCACAGAGGTTCTGCTGAACCAAACTGCAGACAGCCTCTAGGAAAAAAGAAACAGGTTTTTTTTATCCTGGTTGCAGCCAGGATAAATTTCCCAGAAATGAGCTGGGTCAAACCAACACTGTTTCTTTCCAGGACAAGACAAGAGCCACAGTGGTTCCAGCTGGAGGCTCTGACCAACCTGCTGTAACTCTGACATTGCCTTCATTTTAATGAAGAGGTTCAGCACTTAAAGCTGAGATATTTTGGGTTCATTTCAATATAATTGCAAAAGATGGAAGAGTTTCCTCTTCCAGGGACTTGTGGTGTATTTTCTTCTCTGTAGTTGCTCGTTCTCAGTGTTTTAAGTCAGCCTGCTGTGGACATGCTGTCCATGACTAAAGACTCGTGCAGAATCACTGTGTTCTTGCTCTGCTCACTGCAATGAGTCACTATTATGGAAAAAAAACCCCAACAAACAAATAAAACCCCCTGTGTTTGCTGTAGTTTGGGCAAAGAAGGGCTGGAGGACGATGATGAGGACGACGATGACCTGGATGACAGCGCTGGAGGCAAGCGGAGGATAGAAGTGAAAGCTCGTCAAGCCTCTCACACCAATTACCTGCTAATGAGAGGCTACTACGCCCCTGGCATTGTGAGCATGAGAAACCTGAGCCCCAGTGACAGCATCGTGGTCAACTCCTGCCAGGTGAAGGTCAGGCTGAGGTGTTCCCCTGTCCCAGGCAGACTCAGCTCTCCAGGTTAGTTCCTGTTTGTCCCATCTCACACAGAAGTGGGTTGGAGGTTCCTCCCCTGCTGAGGAACTGATTTAAACAAAACCCCTTCATAGGAACATTCTGTTTTCATCACACATGCAGTAATGCTTTTGTAATGCTTTCTCTCCTGATTTAAACAGATGGGTGACTTAAAGGCAGCTCTAGTTGGTAACAAGTCCTTGCCTGTATTTTGTGTTGTGTTAAACTGTTAATGCAAAGAGAAAGTCTGTCCTCTGCTCTGTTACCCCTTCTCCAGGAGGTTTTTCAGTCCCTTCTGCAACTTGAAATACCATATTATGTCACACCCAGGCTTTCTCTTCTGGAAAGAGAAAACCTTTCAGAGCTCCTTGAAAGGAAATTCTCATTACTTGTCTCATGCCAGTGTCTGAAATAGTGGTGTCCAATGTCTGGCCTCTTACCTCCATAATTTAAACATTTTTACAATATTTAGAGCTTGAATGTTTGCAGTTCATCAGCACTGCCCCTTCTTAAAGAGCATTTTGCTTTCAGCTGTAATGCAAATGTGTCCAGAACCTTTAGCTCTTCAGCTGAAGGGTCTGGTGCTGTCCCTGTCCTATTGCTGTTGCTGTTGTGGCAGAAGTAAAACAGAAATCCTTTCTCATCTCTCAGCTGCCACTCATGCCCTCCAGGTCTGCTGAGCTGACTGCTCATTACAGCTGATCTCATTTCTCTTGGCTGTCAGGGAAGTGCAGCTGCCAGGAGTGTCCCACAAGGCCCAGTGTGGAGCAGCCTGCGGATCAAAGGGAGGGGAGCAGGAGGAGCAGTGCCAGAGCTGCCCCCTCATCTTCAGGGACTGGGAGAAGGGGTTATGTGGGTTCAGCTTCTGAATACTCTGTGCAGGGCAGTGATGGACTTGTCACCAAACAGGGAGATGCTCTGTGAGTCTGAGTGTGCCAAGGCATTGTCAAGTGCTACTTAAACCACATCTGGCCAACAGATCTGCCACGGATTTTTTGATTAATAGCATTTCCTTTCCCCTAGAATTTTGCACTTGACCTTCTTCAAGAAAAAAGGAGATGATTCTCTCATTAACTTAGAGCTAAGCTGACCCAGTGTTAGAGAGAATATCAGTTCTGCACTGCCTTCCAGCCATCCTTCACTTTGATAGGAGGATAAACCTTTGTAAACCCGCTTGATCCTCTTCTACAGGTCTTTTCAGACACAGATATGTAAGGCAGAAAGAAAAAAGGAAACTGGAGCAATGAAGATGTAAAACAGAGCTCTGTTTTTAATTGGAATGCTCCAGAGCACCTCTAACCCATTTGTCTTTCTGTATGTATTGCACAGTAACAACAGCTTCACAGCTTACACTCCTGTGTTTTGTTTGCTCTGCAGTTCCTTCTCTGCTGGATAACATGGTTGTGGGAATCTCCTGCCTCCCTGAAACTTTCACCAGGCTGATAAAAATCCAAGAAGAACATTATGAGGTTGCTAAGTTTCTCCAGGAGTGCACAGAGCGTTATGGTTACAGCCCTGGAGATGTGGAGGCCGTTCTGCAGATCCGTAACGCCGTAGAGGCAACTTCCCACTTCGGGATTTGCAAAGCTGAGCTGAACAAATGTTTCTGCAGCTATGAAGAGGTGGAAACCACAAGAAGCAGAGGCTTGGAGCAGTACATTCAGGTGGTTTTACAGCCAGCTGCTTCCCATACATTAATGTCTGCGTGTTTAGTGTTCCCCTTGCACGGGATGAGCTTCCAGGCTGTCGGAAGCAACTGTAAATTGAACAAAGCTGTTTATGCTGGGCAGGAGATCACATCCCATACCTGATAACAATCTTGCCTCCAAGTCAGGAAGGCCAAAAACTAAAGCAGCACTTAATCAAAGGTAGGAATGAGCTGTTTCAGAAACCTGAAGTGCCAACATCCACCTTTGGAAGCAAAATACTCTTTCCCAGTTATATTTTTAACTTAATTTAAGCTGAAGAAAACTGTCTTGTGCTGTGATTTCAGAGAAGTTTTAAGGGGTAAAACATCTTTTCAACTTTTTGCTCCTTCCTTGCTGCCAAAGATGGCAATTCCATAATACTTGGTTAAACTGACATTTTCCCATGAAACCTTCTGAATTAATTTGTTGTGGGGTTTTTTTTGTGTGTGTGGCTTTTTTTTTCTACAGGACCTCATTGAAATGCAGCAGGTTCTAGAAGTAGGAGGCCACACTGTAAGACTGGTTGCAATTGTGTTTGCCAAGCCATGGCTGCTGCATTCTGTGTGTCTGAAGGATAAACCAGAAGATGCTGATCAGCAAGGGGCAGACCCTGCCCTCCCAGATGTGCCACAGGAGCTCCTGCCAGCAGAGCCAGGGAAAGGAGAGGAGTGTCTGGGACAGGAGGAGCAGCTGGGGAAGGACACACAGCCTGTCAGTGATGAAGGACCCCCGAGGAAGAGATGTAAGACTGAAAGTGATGGCCTTGAGGAGGACAGTCAGCTCTGCCAGGGTTCACAGGGCGGCCTGGAGGGTGTGAGTGGAAGGAACTTTGGTGCAGGTGCTGCTGATCCTGTTAGAGCAAAGGAGGCTGTAACTGGGGATAAAGAAGCAGGTTCCCTGGGAGGGCAGGCAGAACACCCAGCTGAACTCCCAGAGCCTGCTCCAGAGGCTGTGCATGTGGACACTCAAAAGCAACAAGATCCACCTTGTTCTGAGGACAAAGAATTTGGAGTGGATAACGGTGAGCTCAGCACTGAGCACAACAAACAGATCCCTGAGCCTGAACAACCAGCCAGTGAGCAGGATGATGACCTTTCCTACTTGCAGGAGAACCCAGGAGTCTCCAAAGGTATGTAGGAGCACTCTGCATCCAAGATACAGAGACCAGCTCACCAGCAGCTGATCCCAAGTGGATAGTGCTATTTTGTAAGCAAATCCTGGATTCTTTATGCAGCTATACCAGGGAGAGGTTGTCATTTCTCCAGATAAATTGGGATAACACTAATTTCTGGAAGGTCTTGGAGGTTTCAAATCCATCAAAGATTCCTGCAGAGACTCCTTCCTGTTCCTTTTGCTGAAATGTTCACAACTACTCCAAAAATACGTTTTCCTCTGAAACTTGTTTCCATGTCTTGCTCTTCTTCAAAAATATATTTGAATCTGAAGTTTCTCATGTCTGGCTTCAGTCCAAAGGCCAGACATCTCTAAGCCTGGAAAACACAGCACTGCTGGTGTGCCTGTAGCTGGAATGTCCATGGCTGAAAGTCCTGAAATCCTTAAAGCAGGAAGCAGCACACGCCAGGGAGATTAACAGCCTCGTTTGTAACCCAATTGGACTCCATTTTCATTTCCTTTTTACTGCCAGTTTTATTTTCTAATAGCCAGTAGTTCTTGCCAAGCTTTACATTAAGTAGTTTGTGGGGGATTTTATTTTGGTTTTGTTTCTATGGGCTCTGATTTCAGACTGAATCACTGCCTGACTGCTCGTGTGGGATCCTGCCAAGCTCTGCCAGTACCCACGTTCAGAGGCAGCTGTGAATCAGTGCAGGCTGATCCCTGACATCTTAGAGCTTGGAATTGTTTCACTGGAGCCTTCCTGCAGGAAATATATACTGCCTAATCCACTAGATAAGGAGCAGTTCTTAAATGAAACTACCAAAGTATCCTCCTGGATTTAACTTCCTTCACTTGTTTGTAACACAGGAGAGAAAAAAAAAAGTAGTTCTGTTATCAAACATAGAGTTCTTACTGTCCAGTGAAGGGTTTACATGTGCTTAAGGCAAAGCTGTTCCCCTCTGGGTATGGTAGGAATACCTCTGTTAAGTCAGTGTCTAATTAAAGCCCATGACATAATGTAATGGGAGTAGCAGAGACAACCTTTGCTTTGAAACTGAGCCCTGCTGGAATCCTGAGTTTACATTCTCATGTCTGCAGCTACTTGGGCTCCTGCTCAACTTCCATGTGATTCCCAGGAGTTTGGGTTAAGCCAGAGCCACAGGGGAGCTCTCAGGCTGAGACCCTGCACAGCTCCCTGTGACACTCAGCTCCCTCAGCCCATACAGTGACCTGGGCTCCAGCCACATCGTCAGACTTGCAGGAATCAAGCTTCTTGCTGGGATTTGGGAAGGGAAGCACAAAAGCTGTGCTTGAGTAGAGAGATGTGCTTGTGGCAGGAGGTGTGGGAGCAGGGAGGTGCTGCAGGCAGGTCAGGGCTCCCCACAACTGAGCATAGTTTGCTCAGGTGGTTTCCTAACAAGCTGTTGCACTTTCCAGTTTGGCCACCTTTTACTCTTTTTTTTTCCACTAGATAAGGAGTTTGAGTTAATTAGAAAATATGTGTCCTTTTCTTTCCAGGCAGCTCCATGACAGATGCCTCCCAGGCAGCCAGGGACCGGTGAGTAACAGAGCTGTCTGCAGAATAACTAAACACTTGGCACTCCCAAAATAATACTGGAAGCAGTTGATTTGGAAGCCTTGGTTTTGTACTCTGATGGGCAGTGAGAATTGATGATGGAGAAGCCCCAGGTCTTGCTCCATTGTTCATGTTACTCATGCTCATATGCATGCTGAAAAAAATTTCTCTGATACATGTTTTTACCCCAAAACCAACTGGCTGCAAATATCAGAGGAAAAAAAATGATTTTACTTCACAAATGAGTCCAGTGCCAGAAAGCCTCAACTTTTGGGTGCCCAGGAAAGGCCTGGAGAAACTGCAATATGAGAAATGGGAATTTCCACACAGGATCTGTCTTTTGACTCCACAATGCTACTAAAAATGAGGAATTTCTTTCCTACCAGAGCCCTGTTGGCAGATTGAAGCAGGTCTTGGATAACTTTTGGAGGATATTGGAGCCAATACCAAACAAAGCTTTCCTGGTCAGAGAGACTCAGGGTAACTGCTGGGTGTGTAAGGTGCTAAAAGTGGTGAACTCCTGCAGGTCTAGAGCTGTGTGGTAGATCAGCACCAGGCCCTGCTCAGAGCAGCCACAGGATTTACACCTGTGAGCAAACACTGAAATGGGTGTAGTGAGAGTCTCCGGAACGCAGAAATCCTGGTGGGAAATCTAACTGGGTGAGCTGCCAGAGCTGAGCTTTAATTGTGTTCTGCAGGGCCTGTGAGGATGTCTGCTTCATTGGGAGACCGTGGAGGATCGTGGATGGGAACCTGAACAAGCCTGTGTGCAAGGGGATGCTGGAAGCTGTGCTCTATCACATCATGACGAAGCCGGGCCTGACGGAGGCGGCGCTGCTGCAGCATTACAGTGGGGTGCTGCAGCCTGTGGCTGTGCTGGAGATCCTGCAGGTACCTGAGCCACTCTGTGAGCTTAACCCAGCTCAGCTGCCACACCAAGAGCCAGCAGATCCACTGCTGGGAGTCCCAGGAAAACGGGAGTGTGAATGAACCGTGGAAAACCACCTTCTCCCTTTGGTGTAAATGAACCAAAGGCAGAGCGAGTCAGTGTTCACAGTGAGGAAGGAGGGAAGCCTGATTTACCCATCCTTGGAATTACCCTGTTACTGAGTTCAGAATTTGAGCTTGTTTCTGAAATGGGTGTACAGGGAGTTGAAATTTTAGGTGGTTACTGAAGAGTGGGGGCTTCTCACTGTGCAATACTAAGTGGGTGTTTAATGCAGCGTTAACCTTAGGACCACAGAATGGTTTGGGCTGGAAGGGACCTTAAAGATCATCTGGTTCCCACCCCCAATCACCATAGACAATCCCAGTGTTCCTAATTTTTCTCCTTATATGCCTTCTAGATGGGCAGTAGGAATCAGGCTGAAATGTGTCTGTGCTGTGTGTGAGCCCTTCTGTCCTGACACACCTGCCTGAAGGCCCCCATCCTTAACTGTGAAACGGTACATGGCAAGAAAATTTTGAGTTCATATTTTTTCCATCATGAAGTTTGATTGCCACCACTGCTATTTTGGAAATTAAATCTTGATTTACATTTCTTTTTGCTATAAGAATTCAGAATCTTAAGCACAGCAGTGATACTGCAGCACTTCTGCTATAAACTACCCAGCATTTCTGAGAACACTGTGGGTAGAGCAGCATTTTTTTCTGCAACTGCCCAAACTAAAATCTGTGGATTTTTCTGCAGGGCCTGGAAACTCTTGGATGCATCAGACGATTCTACCTGAAAAAGCCATCCCCAGTGTCACTCTTCTCTCAGCCAGTTGTGGAAGAACAACTCAACAACCCCAGACTGAGTGAAACCCCAACGATCTACTACGAGCCCACGATAGACTGTACCCTCAGGCTGGGGAGAGTGTTCCCCTCTGAAGTGAACTGGAATAAGTGGGTGCAGATCATCCCTGTATAGGAGGTAAAGCTGAGTCATATCAGATGGGCTTAACCTGTAGGAAGGGAGCATTAATGCAGAGGAAACGTTGCAATTTTTGCTCCATAACTTTTTATTAAGTTATTTATCCTTTTTACTTCTGAATGTATTTAAACTGAGAATAAAGCTTGATGTTAAGGCAGAAGTAATACGTGATCCTGCTTAAAGTATATTATCTTTTTACCAATAACTGCCTGCAGGGTGTCTGGTTTGTAGTTCCTGATTTAACCTTGGGTGTTTGCATGGGTCATAGCAAAGGACCTGTTTTGGTTTTTTCCTCTCTGTAACACAGTTTTGCATAGAGAAATTGTTAGGTTATAGATGAACACCTAGTAACTCTGGATATTACATCTTGAATGCTTTTAAAACCCTTCCAGTAAGGATTTCATTCTGTTCAAAGTAGTTGAAAGACCAGGGGTCTCTAAGAACAAATGTTCATTGCATAATATGCAAACAGCTTGTTTTGTTGCTAGACTCCCTAGTTCTGAATACTAAAGCTGTGTGTACACATTCAACAGATAGTTTTAAGTTTTATGTTTCCTTTGTTACGTCAAAATCCCTCTGCCATTTTTCTTAGATGATCAGTAAAAAAACCTGTAGCACAGAGAGGAAATGCTTCACAGCAGCTGGCTCAGTGCTGGGGTTTCATCACCATCCTTCAGCTTATTTACCTTCAGCCTGTCTGCATTTCAAACACCGGTTCCTTGGCGTGCAGGGCACGAGTCTCACGCTCTGTGTGAACTGAGGGCCCCGCACAGGCAAAACACCCCGCTGGAGCCTGTTGTTCCCGGCTCAGAGCAGGTTTAAAGCAACCACGCAGCAGACGGATCCTCGCACCCAGCGCCAGGTTTATTGCAGGAGCGGGACCCCCGCGCCCCATCCCCGCAGCCCCCTCAGTCCCGCCAGCGGTGCCCGCACTGCGGGTTGCAGCACTTGTAGAACGTGGTCATGGGCTCGTCAGCCGAG